>VFFE01007146.1:2160897-2290939 GCA_008921705.1 Burhinus oedicnemus
TGTCACACAGCCAGCTCTCAATCCACCTCGCTGTCTCCTCGTCTAGCCCACACTTCCTCAGCTTCCTAATAAGGATGTCATGAGAGACAGTGTCAAAAGCCTTGCTGAAGTCAAGGTAGATGATATCTACTGCTCTCCCCTCATCCAGCCAACCAGTTATAACATCACAGAAGGCTATCAGATTGGTCAAGCATGATTTACCTTTGGTAAATCTGTGTTGACAACTTCCAGTAACTTCCTGTTCATCAATGTGTTTGGAGATGACATCCAGAATAAGTCGCTCCATTACCTTCCCAGGGACAGAGGTGAGACTAACCGGCCTGTAGTTCCCTGGGTTCTCTTTCTTGCCCTTCTTGAAGACTGGAGCGATGTTGGCCTTCTTCCAGTCCTCAGGCACCTCTCCTGTTCCCCATGACCTTCCAAAGATGATGGAGAGTGGTCTAACAATAACTAGATCATAACTAGCAATAATTTTATCATGTTCACTTCATAGGATGAAGCTAGTTCAAACATTAAGACAACTGTACCAATCTGTATTTCTTTTAGACATAAAAGAGCTAAATGACTGTCGTGGTTTGGGCCAAATTGGCCTATATTTATCCGCAAATCTCAACCGCTCCGCAGCGGGGGTCGGCCCCGGCTCCGCCTTAGCAACCCGCGGCCTTCCCTCTCTTTCCACCGAGGGACTGGGTTTACCTTTGCGCTGCCAGTTGCTCTGCTTCCATTGCTTTAACCATCCCCACAGAGCATTTGCCACCATCCATGAGTCAGTATAGAGATAGAGTACGATGCTTTCCTACAATACGACAAGATCCATCAGTAAACAGAACATACTGTTTCTCACTATCTGAGAGTTCATTATATGGTGGAGCTTCCTCAGCACGTGTTACCACCTCCTCTGGCCATATTTCTCTATGTAAAAGAGACTGAGGCTTTATGCTGTCATTCAAAATTCAAGCTGATAGCTCTAATAGTTGCCACTGTGAATATCTAATTATCAGCATTTTTTCACAGAACCAAAATTAACCTGAAATACTGTTATAGTTATAGCAATGTCTTATTGTCATTTTTATTTCAGTACATTATTATAACTCAGTAAGTACATGGTAGATAATAACAGAAATTCACTCTGATGCTTGTATGTTAGTGCAACAGTGCTGATACTCAGTGCTGCCTTCCTGCTTCAGTAGACCTATTACAGCCTTGCTTTATTTGCATTGCAGCAGTACTTCATGGCCCCATGTCACTGGGCATTGCACACATATATAGCAAAAGACTGCAACCAGTCAAGAGGGCTTTCTAAAATAAAATAAATTAAAAAGTCAGCAGCAATACCCTTACCCTGCAGGTGGAAAATTGCAGTGCCTTTTTTGCTATGCCAGGGGCTGGAGGTTTCAGTGGGAGATAAGCCTGCTTTGCCTGGTGCAGGGGATCCTGACTGAAGGCACTGGGCACGTACAAACTCTTAGGTCAACATAATCAAGTCTCAACAGCACAGCCCTCTGTCCTTACTGGGGCTGCATGCAGAATAAAGTGGTACTCAGGGTTACTAGTGCTTTTAGCATCTTCCCTATATACTGTTGATCTTACACAACTGTCTTAAACAGCTAATGAATTTATATGTATACACTCAGCTCTCCCCTGACTCCTAATGGGATTCTCCAAGGGAGCTGGGGTGGGGGGGGCAAAAGGATGGAAACAATATCTTCATTTCATGCTATCTTATTTTGTATGAAGCTTATTTCTGATTTGGCAAAACCTGCTGAATACAGATGTTTTAATCAACCATTTTATAACGTTTTCTCTGATATCTTCAACAAAATGTCAGAAAATGCCTGGTCAGCTTTTCTTGACACATTCTGGTGGTGGGTGAGGCAGACTAACATGCTGGTTTAGTCGGGAAGTTGAATCCTTAATTCTTGGATCCTTGGTTTCATAATTAAAGGTTCTGTTTTTTGCTAGGTATTTTCATATCTCAGAAATGGGTTCATCTCCATACCACAACATTTCAGTCTATAAAGAAGACTATACAGCTCACTGGAGGCAGCATGCAATTCGTTGTAAAGAACGTTGTAAGAAATAAAGTTGTGTTGTTTAATAATTAAAATATATTAATATAGTCATAGAAATATATGAACAGAATACCACAGATTCATAATGGCTATATGAAATCCATATGTCTTCTTGGAACATGTCTTTTCTTAAGGCACGACATCTAGCTCAACTTGATCCCAAGTTAGTTGGTATAATACTGTACACAGAATTTTAAGGTTTATAGTAGAGCAAGAGGAAGTAGATCAGCTTTCACTTGAGCTCTTTAGAAGTCAGTCTGAACTTCCTTTTCTAAACTGCTTTTTTTAAGTGTGAAAAAGACAGGCACATCAGGTCTGTGAAGAGTAGAAGAAACCGACATGTGGCATCTATGTGAGAATCTTATTTACATATAACTGGATCCATTTCATGAAATCTTGAGGTGAAGAGACTAGAAGTGACATGTGAAAGAACCATGTCCATGGGCCACCTGCGAAACATGTGCTGTTGCCAGGGAGGAGAGCAGCCAGTTTTATGCCAATAAAAACCTACATCAATCAGAGGCCAGATAATGCTGACTGAGAAACCTGTTTCTGACTTGGGACTGGTTTGTAGATGCTGACTTTGTCAGGTTAATAGTTATAAGTGGCAGCTCCATGTCAGAGAGAGGAAATTTCACAGGTAGCAATCCTGAATGGTCCTCCTGTTGTCCTTCTTGCCTTTTTTCTCACTCACACACTAGTTCTGCTGTGTGATTAGTTTTAAGACAAGAATGGCCCTAATTGGTTCCCTTTTGCATGTCCACACACTTACACAGGTGCTTTCACTTGCAAGTCATAGCTTCACCTGGGAAGGAAGACTTTTATTAGATAATTGAAACTACAGACATAAAATAGCCACCAGCAAATCATTAATTCTGCATGTGATCTTTGGAGGTGGCCTAGACCTACATTCAGCCAGAACATAAAGACTAACTCTTGGCTTATGTTTGAGTGATTTGAGTGTCATTGGTGGTGCTGAAAAAGTCCTATGTGAGACAGTGGGAGGTGCTCTGCATATATCCAAAACCAATAATATTGTAACATGTTCTGAGGTTTAGTCATGAGAAAATTTCCTTCATTTTCATTGATTTTTAACAGATGGCTACAAATACTTTTGCATTAATAAGGCCAAGGAAATTAAATAAATCAAAATTTTATACGTACACAAATAGACATACACATGAATGTACATACACACATGCAAATATAGACAGAAATGTGTGTCTACTTGTTTAAGAAGGATTTTTAAGCCAATCCAAGAATTTCCCAAGAACTTTCTTTGTGTCACTGAAAAACAACATCAGATTTTCCAGATTATAATGCCTTGTTCACCAACCATTTATAAAATTGAAACTACATTCTTTACCACTTTTTTTCCTCAGTCTTAGTGTTGGGCTTTGCAGTTTCAGTTTTCTTTTTCTGATGGTGATGATATATTATAAAGTGTGTGTGTTACTAAACGTCTTTGGTTACTGGGGTTTGTGGTTTGTTTGGGTTTTTTAATAGAAAATGATATAGCTATTGAACGTGAGGTTGAAATTATATTGCAGATATTTAACTTTATTTTTTAATGGGGACTTAAAGGAAACAATTAGAATAAGTCTTTGGAAAACATTATTTCTGCAAAAGATATCTCCTTAGCATATGCATAATGACCTTTTCCTCTAAAAACAAATCTTTCAAGACATTTCAGAAAGAGCCCCACCTTGCAAGAATATAGGAAATGTTATCTAACAGCAAAAGAAGGCAATCACAAAGTTCCTAGTTTAAATATAGCTGTTGTTTTTAATGAAAATGTTTTATTCCAAATGACCTAAAGCCTTTGAACTTTAGAAAACACAAGGATGGCCAGAAAATATTTTGCAGAAAATAGTATTTCATTTCCTTGATATGTCTTTTCTGAAACACTTGAGATGGCAAGCTGTTCTGGAGATGTTTATACATATACATATATGTATATGTCATAATATACGTATATGTCATAATCAGTCCTACATAAACTGTACAATACTTCATGCATGTATAGGACATCCAAAAATTTTGACAGTTTGACTACTAGTATAAGAAATCACTGGAACATGAAATAGTTAATAAATTTATCCAGAAACATTGTTGCTGAAGACAGAACCAAGAACTACTTATGCAAGTGTTGATAAAAAAGAAGTAGGGGATGAGAGAAAATGACTTCTTGAATGTCTGCTTGTATTTAAACACAGTAATTTTAAAATACTGAAATATTTAGTAGGTAAAGACAAGAGTATTTAGACTTATTTGAACCTGGATATCAGTTTCTATTAAGCTCTGAGAAAAATAACCATCTATCTCAAAAATAACATGGCTTAATTGGAGAAGATAGATCACCAGGTCTAAAGGGGCTCCAGGACCACCTATCACAAGGACGATGAAAGGCAGGCTGAGCCTAAGCAGGGGGGAAATCTCAGTATTGCCAAGGCAAAAGCACAGCCTGATCTGGATAGAAAAACAGAAGGCTTAATACTGAGGAAAGTGATTTTTATTTCTTCTACTCATCCTGTGGGGGACATGTAGCACAATAAAAAAAAAAAAAGAAATAAGCGTTTGTTGTATTTTGCACAACAGGAGAGTATTGAGACCCAGGGCAAACAGAGCCCCTCTCAGCTTGAGCCTGCATCTGCTCAGGAGCTGCACACTGTGAAGGTGCTTAGCTAATATAAAGATGAACCTTGCTGATCTCAAATCCACCTGAATATGCAAGATTTGTATTGTTTTCCCTCTCTGGGGACAGGGCTTACAGCAGCTCCTGCTCTCCACAGTTCTTCAGCTTCATAGATCTCAGCATAGTTCATCCTCTTCACTCCAGCAAGCAAGTGGCAGAAAGTAAAGAAAAGGAGCAAAGGCCAAAAGATGTTAGAAACAGTATTAATAAGAAATGACTATTCAGTTCAATGCTCATTCAGCACTCAATGTGACAAGACCACTGAGACCAGCTCAGTTTGGTCTCAACAAAGAGGATGTTACAAAGCACAGAAAAGGATTAAATTATTATTTTTATTGTTTTCAATAAGATACTAAAATCCTTTTGTAATTTGAGATATTAATAGCTTCTCCTGTTAAATATGGTATTAATGAGACCAAGAATTCCTCACGAGAATACCAAAATAAATGGTGAAATATAGTGGGATTTAAATTAGATTTCTAATTTCTTCTATTCACTGATTTGCCTGTTTCAAGACAAATCCATTTAAGTAAATGCTGCTTATGCTTTCATAGTACTCAGAGCTCAATTTCATAATCAAGCAACAGAGTCTTATCAGGTTATTGCACATAATCAGAGCTGCAGGAGCTGCCCATGCCTTGTCTGTTCTCAGCCCTCCTCACTGAAGGCAGTGGGACTGGCTTTAGTATGGGGTTAAGCTGAGTCCAGTTATCTTACATTTTCAGCAGCTAAAAGTGTGGAATGGGAGGTTATCAGTGCCCCTCTGATAACACACTAATGCAACCGGAACACCGAGCCTTTATTTAACAATTTCTTCCATTTTCTCACTTATAAAATGATTAACCAAGATAAATCAAGTGTTATTCACAAACCCTCGAGTGTAGTTATAATACTTATTTATAAGCTGTTTTCATTTCCTATAGCATGAAAGAGTAGATTTAATAACTTCTTTGGTGCCAGCATGCAGCAGAACCAGTGTCTTCCTGGGGGAAGCCGGGGGCTGGGAGTGATGGGAGCTTCCCCAGGCAAGCCCAGGGAGCCAGGCTGGTTGGGGCAGGGGGCAGCCAAGGGCATCTCCTAGACCAGGGAAACAATTTCTAGAAAGAGGCAAATCCCACCTAAGTTGGGCAGAAGCATCTTTGCCAATAGGATGGCCAACCTGGTGAGGAGACCTTTGAACCAGGAATGACCAGGGAGGGATATGATGACCTGCAGCCAGAATCAGAGGACAGATCAATGTTGGTGTCTTCTACAGACCACCTGATCAAAAAGAAAAAGATAGGGACTTCTGCAGACAACTGGAAGCAGCCTCACATTTGCAGGCCCTGATCTTCAAGGGGGACTGAGCCACCCTAATATCTGCTGGAGAGACAACAAATGATCCAGAAAGTTTCAAGGAGCCAAGGAGGGGACATGTTCTGCTGGTCCTGATACTTACAACAAGAAAGAACTGGTTGGGTATGTGAAAGTTGGGGGCAGCCTTGGCTGTAATGGCTGTTAGATTGTGGAATTTAGGATCCTGACAGGAGGGAGCAAGGCCAAAAACAGGATCACAAAGATGGTCTTCAGGAGACCAGACTTCGGCCTCTTCAGAGATCTGCTTGTAAGAATGCCAGGGGGTAGATTCCTGGAGAGAAGAAGGGTCCAGGAGATCTGACTGATTTTCAAACATCACCTCCTCTAAGATCAAGAGCAGTCTGTTCTGATGAGCAGGAAATCAACCAAAGGTGGCAGGAGGCCTTCATGGATGAACAAGAAGCTCCTGACAAAACTCAGACACAGAAAAGAAATGTACAAGAGGCGGAAGCAGGGTGAGGTGACCTGGGAGGAATATAGAGACACCGTCTGAACATACAGGGATGGGGTTAGGAAAGGCAAAGCCCACCTGGAGAGGAGTCTTACAAGTTACTTGAAGGGAAGCTGGAAGGCATTCCACAGGTATATTGGCAGCAAAAAGAAGACTAGGGAAAATGTGGGCCCACTGCTGAATGAGGCGGGGACATGCTGGCAAAGAACATGGGGAAGGAGAAGCTACTGAATGCCTTGTTGATCTCAGTCTTTACTGGTAAGTCCAGTCTTCAGGAAACCCAGGCCTCTAAGACCAGAGAAAGTTGGGATCAAGGTAGAGTTATTACTGGTGGAAGACAATCTGGTTAAGCTATATTTAAATAAGCTGGACATACATTAGTTCCTGTTCCCTGATAGGATGCACCCACAAATGCTGATGTCACTGCTAGCCCACTCTCAACTATCTTTGCAAGGTCAGAGCAATCAGGAGAGGATACTGATGACTGGAAGAAAGCAAATGTCACTCCTTTCTTCAAGGATAAGAAGGAAAATCCAGGGAACTTAAGACAGGTGAGCCTCACACCGGACTCTGGGGAGGTGATGAAGCTAATTCTCATGGAAAAGGTTTTCAAATGTATGAAGGAAAAGAAGGTGATTGGATGTAGTGAGCATGGATTTATGAAGGGAAATCATGCCTGACCAACCTGATAGCTTTACAATGAGATGGCTGGCTTGGTGGATGAGGTGAGAGCAATAGATGGTGATTATCTCAACTTTAGTAAGGTCCCTTCCAACCTCATCGGTTCTGTGATTCATTGATCCACAGTGCAGGTTAAGTGAAGCTTCTGGGAGAGTGTATTCAGTTGTAAAAGATTATATGTTTGAGTAAAGAGGTAAAGATGTCTGCTATGCCTTTTCTCCAAAATTGAAATGGAAGTGGAAAACTTTAAAGCTTTCCACAATTTGAGAATATTTGTGAAAACAGACAACCTTTTTCAAGATGTCACTGGAGATTTTGTCATGACTGCTCTTCACAGATTTCTACCTGAAAAATCTATCTTGCTTTGTGAAATACCTAATTACAGACAGCATACGTTTGGGTGCAGATCAAAGTCTAGCTTGAGGCACAGTCACAGCAGACAGCTACCATGGGCAGTGAAACAGCCAAGGCTGTGCAGCTTACTTTTCTTATACCAGTGCCCTGGAGTATCTGCCTGGCAGCTGTTGTTGTTATCCTTGAGAAAGGAGTTATAACAGGTTGGAAAGTGCTTTTCTATAGAGATGCTCCATCAAGAAATCTCTGCCTTCACCCCTCTCCTCCCCTGACAGCAGCCAGAGCACAAGCCTGATTCCCCAAAGCTTTTCCCTTTTCTGCTTCTCCCCTCTTCTGTTGTTTTGTCCCACTTTTCCCTTCCTGCTTCAAGCCCAGACCCATGGGGAGCCTTCAACTGGCTTTGGAGGAAAGGCAACTATTCTGCTATACATCAGCTCACCAAAAAATCAACTCAGCGTGGACACCTGTACATTTCTCTGGCTGACACTACCTTAACTCCAGTTCTGTTGTTGTTGTTTTAAGGAAGAAGGTAAATATTTTCCTTCACCCAGGCTTTAATTCCAGTCCATCGTAAATTTGGAAGAAATTTTAGCTATCAAGTTCGGGAATAGGAAAGATTTTGAGATTTCCCAGAAAACCTTCATGCCATTCTTTGGCATTTTCAGTAGTAATTATGCTATCTATGGCATGCCTTTTTACCATGTGACTATAACCCAGTGTGAATGTGTATATTTTACATTTTAAGAGACACCCAAACCCTTTCTTTCCTGTTTCCTAGGAAACAGCCACCCAATCCCTTTCTGTTAAACAGAGAACAGCCTAGTTTCTATTATGCTGTTCATTACTTCAGAAAGCTAAAATGATTACCACAATACAAATAACCCTCCATGGAAGAATTATAACACTTTCAGAAAACAATACATTGAAAAGTATAATGATAACTGCCTTTTTCAGAAAGAAAATGGCATTATATTTTTTTTCTCATTTACCACCGTAGAAGTAGAACTGTCCAGAACATTTTCAGCAAGACATGTTGGTCTGTCAAAACTAACACCTTTTATTGGTTTCTGTTAGCTTTGATGAAATTTTTAGGGGAAGAGATACAGAGGAGATTTCCAATGCTTCATGGTCTTTTCATGACAACAGTTACTGTGCTGGACACAGAGCCATCAGGGATGAATCTGACTAATGTGAGTTTTCACCCAACGTTTCCACTGGAAGATCCAACCTCAAATTACAGTCTATACATCCACAGACAAAAGAAGATTCAGAAGAAAAAAAAAAAACAACATCCAGATCAATCCTCCTGCTGAGCAATTTTTCTTTTGCCTCTGGCAAAAAGTGCTCATCATGTGCCAGCACGACTTGCCAATCATAGGTACCATGAGAAAAGGAAGACTGGTAGTGTAAATTTTCACAGCTGTGAGGCATTTCATTCATATTTGGCCTGATTGTTTTCTAAGTTTTCAGGTGGGCTTGAAACCTGTTCCTTTCTGACGAGTCATCATCTCTTTAAATAAGAGAGGTTAAGTCAGTGTTGCCGATACTCCCAAATACAGCACCTCCCACTGAAGACACAGCTTCTCTTTGCCCCATTTATTTGCTTTAACTTGGTGCTGTTTCTCCCTTAAACATTGTGATGACATAAAGTTTCAGTGCTCCATGACTTTATGTAAAATGAAGTTAACACCCTGTATTTCATAATGCCCCAGTCCGCCCATTCCCAATTGGGGTATACACAACCTCCAGAAAAACCCTTTTTGCACCAAATTAGTGATAAATGATACATTTATGATGTATATATACAAGAAAGAGAAAAAGATAATTAACTTTTCATGTACTTTTCCATATCAATTCTAAAAGAACTGAAAGTAGCCTACTCTTTTGCTCCATTCTTTTGTAATTCTTCTGTCATCATCTCTTACTTCTGTGTTTCTGGTTCAGCAAACTGGTTAATCTTGATTTTACCCATACTGCACTTTTTTGTTGTGCTGTCTCCTACACACAAAAAACTGCTGTGTGGATCTACTTTCTCTTCCTTTAGGGTCCTTATCAAGACTGACTTTTATCACGAAAAGAATTAGCCTGAGGATAGCTGATTCTTTCAGAATGAGACATGTCCTCCCACACCCTTTGTTGTTGCTAATTTCACTTTCATATTGATCAGGGAATTGCAAAGGCTGTCAGAGTACATGTGGATATCAAAACATTCTGGATAAATAGCAGTCTGGATAAATTGCTAGTGATAATTCAGGTGTTTTGGGTGTGGTTTTGTATGCTCTTCTGAATGGACAAAAGGGACCTCCCTGACTGCTTCTGATGAGCTCTCCTTATGATTGCAAATAGTTAGAAAAATTTGCAAAGTGAAAATTATGGCTAAGGGCTGGCAGGGTGACAGTTAATGGGCAGAACTTATGCAGTGCAGAGGGCTAGGATTTAATATTTTAGAAATAGAGATGGTTTAACAATGACAATACTTTATAAGTGAGTAATATCACATTTGGAAACATTCAGCAGCTGACTCAACAAATCCCATTAAAAGAAATAAAGGGAAAAGTAGCATTATTTCCTTTCTTGTCAGTACCTGCTTTATTCACTAGACCATGTCACCTTTTCTATTTTAAATCATTCCCTTTTCTTTCAAGATAATAAATCATCATTAATAGTCATTAGACATCACTCTGCAAAGGTTAGAAACCCAGCCTGGTTGGGAATGCAAATGAAATTTCTCCTAGAAAACACCACCTACTACATTGGAATGTCATCAAATTAACCCAAGGATAAGGAGGATTCGGTGCCAGTTAGGCTGGAGTAGCAATTATGGAAGCAAAGCCTCTATGAAGCCAAACAAGTGGTCATTGTTTTGACTGTGCAGAAATGAAGGAACATTTTTAGAAAATTCTGTTTTATTAAATCATGTGTTCATCAACCTTCCAAGGAAAATTGGTACTGTGCTAACAAAAGACAAAATAGAAGTATTTGAATGAAGAAATTAAATTTAAAAGAGGGGAGGAGAGGAGAGGAGAGGAGAGGAGAGGAGAGGAGGAGGACTGTAAACTCCAAGAGTTTTGATTATGGTCAGATTAAGTGAAACTACTTAGGTGAACACAGTTTGTTGTGTTCCAACTAAGAGTGGGATCTTCTCTAGTGCAAAGGTATTAAGTCCATCCTAAGGCCTCATGCAAGGAGCAAACCACCATGGGATGCCGAATCATATTTCATTAGAAGGACCAAGAAGAAGAATTGAAAGGAAAAAAAGTTATTGCAGTTTTCCAGCCAACTATTTGTTAATTCTGTCATTGTGCAGAGGCCAGACGCCTCTCTGAACACAGTCCACAATCAACAATGTGCTACAGGTGAGAAATAATCCACAGGATGAGTGGTTTCAGAGTTAGCCAGCACCGATGGACTGTGTCTGCCAGCAATGCTTTTAGGAAAGGTTTTAAAAATCATCAGGAAAAGAGGTCACATAAATCACCATAACTGCAGAATTTATGTCAATCCAAGATCTTTCTTGTTGAACGCAGCCACAGGAGTCAACAGGAACACTCACAAAGTAAGAAGGAAACAGTAGGTGGGAGGAAATTAATGAGTTGTTTATCGAAAAGTAATTTATCCTGGAAACCAGCCAGGTGAAATGTGAATGGTACCAAAGGTGTCTTAGGCCCTGACCCACTTTTCAAGGTCCTCGGGGGAAAACAGGCTAGAAGACATCTTTTAGGACCCTAAGCCCAGTTTGCTGGTATCACAAGCAACTGTGTAATATAAACCTATTCATCAATTTCTCAAGTTCTATCTTCAGCTGAGGATTATTTTTTTCAGATCATTATTCCCACTAGCAGGCTTTGTAACATTCTCATTTCATCTGACATTTGGAAACTTTCTTCTCTTTACCAGCTTAAAGCTATTCCCTGGTGTGCTTAGATCCATTTTGTAAAATTTCAATGTTACCCATTCATTTAAATAAGCTGTACTTTGCTTTTCTTTATAACCTGATGTTTATTCACAGCAAATGCAAAAATATCTATGTCACTTGACTGCTGTTGTGCTTACATGTCTCTGGCCAAAATTCAGAATAGTAAAGATAAGCATATGCTTAAAGCTGAGCTCGTGCTTATGTGTTTAAAAAATAAAATCCTTCACTTTCTAATAGCAGATGAAAAAGTTACCAGAATCGCTACTGACTTCTGCGTCTACCACATTGTGTTGTATTAAGGTAATTTCTGTGTATATTTTCAGTGGCACAAGGGAAATGGATTTGTAAGCAATCTGGCCCGTACAAAAACAAACAAAACTGCCACATACCAATTAAAATAAATTTTATGAGTTTCCTGCTGCAATTATTTCAGGTGCTTTGTTTCCATATGTGAACTCAACTACTAATCAGCGACTCATTAATCTTAACTATCTCTGTATGTCATCTCCATGCATCTTAAACAGATGAATAAACAAGCTAAATTGAAATGTAATAGATTTCGGTTATCTGTTTCTTGTAAAATTAAATAAAATCAAACCTAGTGTGCAAGTTTACACATGTGGATATAAATGAGTGTAGAGGGCAAGAATCTCACATGAAACTGTTGGAGCTAAACCCATTCAATAGCTGTCCAAATTCTGAATATGCCTAAATTTACAAATTGCCTGTGGTTTTAGTCAGCACCAATATCTCTACGTTCTTGGTATAGCCATGAAAGACTAACTCTTCCTCTGAATGGAAGAAGATGGTGCAAATGTGTGAGGACTTTAAATGTCTCTTACAGTTTAGCAACTGTTGTTCTGTCTACTTCTTGATTTTTGCATCAGCAAAGTCCACCCGTAGATCTCAAGTGTCTTTGCCTCATCAGGTCTACCTCTAGCCCCTGGGTTCAGGCCTGCAGAGCTCTCCATTAGACCTTGGGACAATCACAAAGCAAAGTGCAAAACCAGCCATGTCCCCGCTCCCTCTTGTGGTAGCAGCTTTGCAGTTCAGAAGGGGAAAAAGCAGAGCACAATAGTGGAGCTACAGCAGCAATTTCACAGGTTTTCTTTATCTCTAAAGGCCATGATGTACAGTTCCCTGAATCTTTGCCTCTCCGGTGTCTTAGGCTGGAACTGATGGGGTTTTTTTTCTTCTCTGCTCTCTCTTCTGTACACATTCACGTGTCCCAGGGTTACAAGCTGTTCAGCGATGTTTTTTGTAAAATTAGCTGTGAGTCACAGGGGCATGACAGCACTGGCAATCGAAGGAGCATATTCAAGACAAGAAGCAAATACAGCTGTAAAGTACAGCCAGTGGGAGAAAATCAAGAAGGCAAAATTACGTCGGTTTAAAATGAGAAAAAAAAAAAAGTACATTTAAAATTAGAAATGTGAATTAGAAAATCCATCTGGACTTAAATCTCTGGAAGTTTAAGCACAGGTGTTCCTTTTTACAGTAAAACTTTACAAAACCGTTGTACAATCTCCATGGAAACTGCACCGATGGAGGGCTTGTTTCTCCTCCTTTGCGACACAGGTTCCTGGCCTGCCATCCCTGTGTAAGTACAGAGGAAATGTTTCCCCTTCCACCACTGCCAGCAACTATCTTTACACATTCGCTCCTCATATACACTGCTATACATACTGGCTCTGCACTTTATTTGGATTAAATCAGCAAAGTAACACTGGTATCAGCTGCTTAGACAGAGAAGCCAGCCTATCCATTCACAAAGCTAGCAGGGACTGAAGTGATCATCCCATCCAGCCTCCTAATTGTAGCTGTCAGTCTTCCATGTGGCATACATTATAAACAAGCCACCTGGAAACTCACTTTGACAGCAAAAACAAACATTAAAATTCAGATGCAATTCCCTTGAGTGAGGATATCAAAAGGTTTTAAATTATATCCAGTCTAGATTGTAACTTTTGATACAGTACCTTTGGGAAATATATGTAAACGTGTTAATATTTTAAAAGTTAAATAAGGTACATTGTATTGCTTGAAAGTATAAAAACCCAAACCACCTGTGGGAACAGTCTGTATTTTTTATCACTTACTTATTACTTGCATAATGTACAAAAGGAATTGTTGAAAGTATCTAACATGACCGGTCTCATGATAATTAAAAAAGCTTTTAGAAATGAAATTGCAAGATGGTGTCTTGGTAAGTAAATTCATTTGCAGTTTTAAAAAAAAAAACCACCAGATACAAAAAACCCCAGAAGAATCCCATAAAAAGAGTAAAAAATGTTTATCTTTCTAGAAAAAAGGAAGAAAGTAAGTCACCACTAACAATCTGATTAGCTCAAACACTCTAACATGGAGCTGTTCTGACCTATTCTCTGCAGAAGTGCTGTACCACTGAGGTTAGCCAGAGCAAGGCAGTGGTTTTCTGATTGAATTAAAGAACATTACATCAGTATTACAGTGGCAAACCAGTTAAAGCAAATGATTTTAAAATTTTCTAATGCATTCAATTTTCTCTGACATACAGGATCAGATTGCTTTTTTCATGATATGTGGCACATGAAAATGCTTTTAGCTAAAGAATTTACACACTTTGTCTAGCTTTTCTCCTTGTTGTTTGCGTGCACATCTCATCACAGGCTCTGATTATCCCAGGCCATATTCTGAAGGCAATGGTCTACAGGACAGAAGGATTTTGCAATGCTTGAGTCCACAAACCCAAGGCAGAAGACCTAGCCTTTTTGATACCAAGGGAAAGAGTTTCTAAGTGATGTCTTCCAATTTTCGTAGCCTCAGACTAATAGTACTTTCCTGGAGCCAGCAAGACTCATACTGTTCCCTTCGGTAAGAGCAAAGCTACAGCAGCCTTAGATATGTCTAGACCTTGTTTTCACTCCAGACTATGCTGGATGAGAGTGCAGCCCGCAAATCTGCCAGGTGCCAACCTCACAAGCACATGGAACTCCCTTGGCCTGGGTATGTCACAACACTTAGTGCCCTAATATCACAGGCATAGATAGATGACATATTGCTGGGTGCAGCCAGCCCCACACATGGCAGTTCGGTTTCCAAGCTGTCCGCGGAGACCTGTTGAGGCAGGATGGTGAGAAACCAGCAGAGCACACTCAGAGGCACATGCCAGAGACTGTGCAGGCACAGTTAAATAGAGCTAAAAATGGGCCCCCTGTTTGCTGCTCCAACAAACATTGTATGGATCCATGTCTTTTGATTAGCAGTTGTTCCTCATCTGTGAGTACAGTAGGGTTTGCCTGTCAACTTCTTCAAAGGAAAACAAGGTACTTATATGTTTAGTTTTTGCCACTGGAAATGTTTTATGGACATCTTTTTAATGTTTTAATGTATTAAATTTGACCTAAAATATCCATTTCTTCTATTTATTCTCTTCCCTTTTCTTCTTCTGTGTCTATAAATACTGGTAAAAACCCTAAACCTTTCAAAGAAATACATTGTTATTCGGGGAAAAGAGATTTATTATTATGCTGCAATCCTACCTATCTAACAAAAGAATTTAACAGAGAAGGGTGTATAACTCTTTCCACCTGATTTTTTTATTGCTTCTAGGGCCAGAGCCCTCTTTAAAATTATTTAGGCATTCTTGTGTAACTTGTTCCTCACATCACAGTCATGGGGAGTAAAGAGGACAATTCAGAATCCATCCCAAATGGAGTCAGAGCCACTTGCAAAGTTAAATGGAAATTACATAAGAAGTAGACACATTACACAAGAGTCACAGTAAGAGTAACAAATATATTAAATTGTACAACTTGGTTTCAGACCATTTTAAAAGGAGCCCGGCTGAACCCCATGCATCCTTAAGTACCTGGAGAATAATACACGGTTACACATTGAATTGATGATTTTACTGCAAGGGAAAATCACAAGCAGGAAGCAAAGTTTTCCATTGAGTCTTATGTTAACTTGAATATTAAAGAAAAAAACTCAACCAAACTGAAAGAAATTGTTAGAAATTGTCATACCCTTTACCTTAAGTGAAGAATAAGTACAGACTTGTACAAATTCTTCTTCCTCGCACTTGATAAGTAATTAGAACCATTCTGGACATATTCAAGCAATGACATTTGCACAGACCATTGGGATCATGCATCTTTTCTGTTTAACAGAGAGAAACTTTATCTCTAAAAGATCCCTTATTTCAGAGGATTCAGAACTATAGGGCATGACTTAATAGATAACAGATTGCTTACCCGGCTTGTACTCTATAAACCAAAGTCTCAAAAATCTATGTCAGTATGTGGTCGAACAGTAAATACATAGAATGCAAGTAGAAAAGCTGCTGAAAACAGTCAAAGTTTTGCTTTACTTCCAGACAGAAATGACTTTTTAACAACATTGGAAATGTCCTGAAAATGCCTAAGGTTTTGCAGAATTATAATTGACTTTTAAGGTGATGTTTTAATTAAAGAAACAGGGGCTTGTGGTGTTTTTTTCTACATTTACATTGAAATAAAATTGTGCAATTAGATAATTCTGAAAAAGGAAAAAAATTGTTCCTTGAAAAAAATGCAAACATGAGGTGTGAAAGGAAAAGCTTAAAAAAATCAAGCTCTTCTTTTTTCTTTTTAATCTTTTAAAGTGAGTAAAATATATGTCTGGATTTCCTCTAATCAGGAGATTGTAGAGATAACAGGAAAATATGTGCTGTGTGGTTCTCATCTGGTACTTCTGGTCTTATCAGCAATGTTTACTTACTCACCACAGAGTTAACCTTAACATTGACTCAGAAAAAAATGAGTCATGTTTGAAATCACAAGTATTTTCAGTGCTGAAAAAGACTGAGACCTTTACAATGACATTTAACCAAGTTGCTTTTATGTTGACAAATGTAAATCTCCATAAGTTGGTCTGGAAAACAGTAACAACAAATATGTTTTAAAAAGTTAAGTGCTGTTCTAAAGTCTTTGAAGCTTCAAATGAGTTGTCTGATGCGCAGTCATACCATATATCAGTTCTGTGGTGTATGACAGTACTTTTACAGCTCATGATGAGCTGGAAATTTGAAGAATTCTGGAAATGGAAAGAATTTAAAAGATTTTCATTTCAAAAGGGATTTCTTTGGTTCAATTCACTGTCTGTGGCTGGACACCAGCAACCATGGAATAAAGCACACTATACCCTCTTGGTTTCTTGGGCTGTCTATTTAAATTGCCTTTAGCCAAGTGAAACCTCCATAAGATACTATGTTTTCCAGCCCATCCCAGACCATCTCCCTGCCAAGAAGTGAGTGCATCCATGATCACAATTTGGAAGAAATGCATGTTTTTATCCCATTTTGTAAGTGCTGTAACCGCTCAATCTGTTTGGCATACCACTGTAGCAATACTGGCCCATTGTCTCCTGGGACCAAGCTAAGCAATAGCTAACAACAAAAATTCTGATCTTAGAAAATGTTGATTTCATAGACCCTCTAGAAGACCAAAAGGAAAACCTTTCATCTCTGGGTACTTCTTCCTGTTTAGCTGTCCTTTCTATTACCTTCCTAACTAACCATCACAGCCAGGGTCAGTTGGTACAAGCAGCTGTGAGGGTAAGATATCGATGGGTAACTTTGGGAGTTCTTTTGTGAGTTTTTATTACTGCTAACTGTAGGATGTGTAATGTCCTTGACCTAGTAAAATTTACATAAATTAAGGTGGAAAAGATACTGCTAGATCATCCAGATCCTCCTACAAGCCACAAGAAAGTATGTTTCATCAAGAGTTTTTATTTCAAAGCAAATGATAAGAGAAAGATTATATACTAAATAATACTAAAGTGTAAATCCAGGGAAATCAACTGGACTTCTGTTCAACCTGGATCAGTCCTAAAATAAATAACGGTAAGGAATAGGAAAGATCCATTGATCATCTTCTCCAGACAAACATTCTGTCAGCAGGCAACACATTTTATCATGCACTATAAACAGCGAGAAACATTCGTTGTCAATATGGTCCTGGTTCATAGTGTAACTGACTTAGCTCAAATTTTGTAGCCTGTATGTCATCTTTTAATGACAAATGTTCTCTCTTATGTGCTTCAATAGTTAAAATAGTGAAAAAGCAATATGTATATTGCACATAATACTGAGGGGTTTATTCCTTGCTTCCCAAAGAGAGCTTAAAAGCTGCAACGTACATAAATGACATCATAACTTAAAATTTTCTTGAACTAACAAAAATGTTCCTAGAGAATGTTGGCATAAGCATTTCAGTGTGTGGTATATACTCATTTACATAAATAAGTAATCTCAAACAAATTGATGATATGCATTTATGAACATTTATGTTCATATGCAGGAGCAACAAACCATTTTCCTTTTAAAAAAATTATTGACTCTATCATCTTATTTTCAAGAGGGCCAACAAATGGATCTTTTCTTTATGAGGTGATTTTTAGCATGCAAAGCACAAGATTTATATGTCTTAGCTCTGTCACTTAGACCATCCAGAGAATTTCCAGTGGTAGTTATCTAGACTTGTCTATAAATAGCAGTATCATTAGCAACCAGCATGTATGGAAGTTAAGAATCAGGCAGAGAAAGTGAAAGATAGATTGAGTAGATTCAGACTAGATATAAGGAAGAAATTTTTTACAATGAGGGTGGTGAAACACTGGAACAGGTTACCCAGAGAGGTGGTAGATGCCCCATCTCTGGAAACATTCAAGGTCAGGCTGGACGGGGCTCTGATCTAGTTGATGAGGTCCCTGCTCATTGCAGGGGAGGTGGACTAGATGACCTTTAAAGGTCCCTTCCAATCCAAACCATTCTATGATTCTATGAAAGATGTATCATTAGACAAGCCGCCCAAGTCTAGATCTTTGTCTGCAAGATGACAATACTTTAAAACTCTTCCAAACAGCTATAGACTTACAAGGACAAAGAGAAAAGTTAGAGCACCTTCATTTTTTTCTCCCTCCTTTCTCTTTCTCTGTCCGTCTGGACCGCCCAACATTTTATGCATATTCTTGGTTACAAGATACAGTGCTGCATCAGTGCAGCCCCTTTTCAAACCACCTATCAGCTGATTACAGCCCCTCTGGCAGACTGACAAACTCAGCTGAGCTAGGTGCTGTCACGACTGTTATTTCAAAGGTGTTCCCAACAAAAGCACACTCCATTGTAGTGTCTCAAAAAACCTGGAGCTCAGCAGGGTATTTACTCACTTTTTCAGTCAATTTTGCCACATCAGCTGAATCTGTACTGCTAGCAACGTAGCCACGATAGTGTTTACGCAAAGTACAGGCACCACAGAACAGCCAAGGTAAACCAGGGTTTGTCCAGATGACACAGTGTAATACCACATATTCACAGCAGCTCTGAAGAAGCTAATATAGGTGGCAGAGGCATCATTACCTGTGTTGCAGCGATCCTGGCTAATATATCTTGATCCTTTATTTCAGCTTTGCCAGGGATTATGTTGTATTGATCTGTCTTTTTAGTGAGAATGATTGATCTGCTCTTCTGTGCGAATTCACGGTATCACTTCACCTTTGCATTCAGATCAACTTCTCTAAACTATGCTCCCCTCACCTGTCATTTTTCCTTCTATTTGTTTTTGAGCACATTCTTAGAACTGTACCCAGAATACTTGGTTACCGCCAGTTACTGTCACATGGCCTCAGAATTTTCTTTTTTAAAAATTTTGTTTATATCACCAATTTTTATCACTAACATTTATAGGCAAAGATTTTATATACAGTTTTATTTAGTAGAAAATTTCATATATTTATTTTTAAAACTTTTTTTATCAAGAAAAATTTGAAAACTAAGACAAATAACGATGTTTTGTGACCCAGTGAATCATTGCATTTTGTTATGTGGTACTGCTTTAAGCACGCTCACCGAACAGAATTAATAATGCTTAACTGTTAGCCTATTTCAGGTGAATAAGAATACCTTTTATTCAATTAATAGTGAATAGTTCCCTAGATACTAACATTGTGCATCATCTTTTGAATCCAGGGCTATTTCCCTGAAATGGAAAGTCATCCTAATATTCTAATTACGGTTTAACAAACTTCAGCTTTTTTTTGGAATATTCTGAAAGCTCACTTTCAGAAATATAATTTTTAAGCATTATTAATACACTTATTCTTCATCTTGTAGAACATGAAAGCTATTTTTATGACTTATCACCTTTCTCTTATAGTTTATTTTTGAGAAAGTTTATTGTAGGCGGTTTTTATATATTATTTCTCTGTTTCATGTTGAAATTTTTTAGTTTAATTTTGGGTGGTTTTGCCTGATACACAATAAAAAATATGTTTAAAGAATTGAAGAAAACCTTCTTTTATTGCACCCCTAAATAACAATAACCAGTAATTTAATCTCTTAATTTGATTTTATAAACCGTTTGTATTTGAAAGTCCCTGCTTCCAGTTTCTAATAGTCTTTACAAAGGAGGGATAATTCATATATTAAGAAGGTGGGTGATATCAACCTGTAACAACTAAGTCCTCTTAGATGTAATGCATCAGAGTCTCATTTTATGAAAGGGTAGAGCTCATCAGCCCATCAGCTCCTTTTATGCATCTGCTTGCTATATTGTATGTAGCAGAAGAGACCTTCCACATATGTCAGAAATGCTTCTAATATCAGTGCCAGCTATCTGGTAACAGAATAAAGATCAGCCCAGTGAATGGGGAAGGATGACAAGGCAGAGAGTCCAGCAGTCCCTTTATCTTAGACAGCAGTAAATCAAGAGAGAAACAGAGGATTCCCAGGGGCAAAACAAAACCTTGAAAGGTGTTTGTTTCCCGAGCTTGGAATTTAAGGCTCAGGAGCTTTGGGGACAAAATTTCAGCAGGTCAAAATATGCAAAGCATCACTCAGAGAACCTGTGTTACGATGAGGATTCAGTCTTGTGAGCCTTCTCCTGAGGCCAGTGAGAAAGGCATCACTGAAATCAATAGAAACAAAACTAAAAGTTTTCAGGCTTATTTTTTAAATTATGCAACTCCCTCTTCTCCCATCCTCCTACCAAAAACCTTTTGTGAAATTCTTTGCAGAAGTGGTACCGTTTAATCAACCTCCTTTACTTCTGGATGTACCCTGCCCGGTGGAGACTCACTGTTTTTTTTACTTAGTAATAAGTTCCATCCCAAGTGATGCCTGTGGGCAAACTGCTGTGTTAGTTTGTGCCTTTGACAGCTTTTTTTTTTTTAATTTCTGGCTTATACAGTGGCATGTTGCACAAGTTCTGCAGACAGATCTTTGATGCATGTTTTGCTGCAGTTTTCCACAAGGGTAGAAGTATATAATTGAAGCCCTGTAAGCACAGTAATCTGCAGCTTCAACTATCACCACAGACCCATTTATCAGTGCTGGTTTTGCTTTCATGCTTTTTTTTTTTATATACTAGAAGCTGATGGCTTCTATATTTCTGAAGCACCTTTAAAACTGAGAATAAATTCACCTGAAAGGAAGGAGTAAGGGAAAATAGCAGGAAGAAACTTAAATGAAAATAAGTGAAGGCAGTAAATCTGACAAAGCTATAAATGTGCAATGGTAATTAGCCAGCTTTGTTATTAAACTCGGGCCTATAATCCCCTGGACAATTCTTTCTTTAAAAACAGGAAAAAAACCCTTATTTGCTATAGAAACAAGGCTTAAGTGGTTTGTCTGTTCACCTAGCACTTCCTACCAAATTGGAACAAAGCCAGGCTGTTGCAAAAATGCTAAATGTGGAACAGAGTTGTAAAAATCAGTGATGTGGGGGGAAAGGAGGAAAATATATTCAAATGAAGGCTACAGGTTGTTTGCAATAGCTTTCTGATAGGTGTGACCCGCTGCACGTGTAATATGTGCACGTGCAGTGTGTACAAAGACCTGACGGTGGGGTAAGCTGCAGCCGAACCCTTCTTAGTGGAACTCATTGAAAGGACAAGGGGAAATGGGCACAAACTGAAATACAAGCAATTCTGTTCAAACATAAGAAAAAAATTTCATACTGTGAGGGTGATCAAACACTGGAACAACTTTGTGCAGGGAGGTCGTGGAGTTTCCAGTCTCAGATATATTTAAAACCCAACTGGACACAGTCCTGTGCAATCTGTCCTAGCTGACCCTGCTTAAAGCAGGGAGATTGCACTAGAAGATCTCCAGATGTCACTTCTGAACTGAAAGATTCTGTGATTCTGTAGGTTTGATTCATAGGCGAGATGTGAAAGTACGAATCAGGAAATTAAATTTATTGCAAGCAGTTGGTCTTAAGAACTGAGGCATAGATCTACAGGAAACAAGACTTTACCAGTTCATAGGTTAAAGAACAATCTGATTAGAAATGTAAATGAAGTTTGGATGGAAGTCACCATCTCACCTTGCCTGACACTTTTAGTTTAGTAACAAAAGTTCCAAAGAGCAGTGGAAAGAAGCTTTAGTCAAGATTTACTCAGCTGGGAACAAGAATGGTTCCTTAACATTTCATTACACATTTACTGCCTTCTAGGATGTTGGCACTAGACGTGGACGAGATCAGCTGAAGCACCTTTGAATATTAGCAGTTTCCTGAATTGTTTGTAGGATCTGTTAGAATTTAAAATATTTCTAAAACCATGCTTTATTGTTCTGGTCTTCTTGCTACCTAGAAGCTAGAAGAGCAGCTATGTCTCTTAGATGAGTAACAGCCATCTTTGATCCTGAACATTTCCAAAGTACAATCGATGCAAAACAGCTGTTTCCCAAGTATTTGCCTTTCTAAAAAATAACAGTGATAACGTATCCCTTTCAAAAATAATTAGCTATTTGGGGAATTGATGGTTTCTATATTTAAGTTGTTGAATCAAATCCATTGTGGTTTGCAGAGAGCAGAACATTACACGTTCTGGTAGCCAGATAATAGGATCTGTACACCAGGGACTTTTCTGTCTGTCCCCATGCACAGATGTTCTCATGACAGGAATCACAGAGGGGGATAAAAAAATCATCTGTTTCACAGGAACACCAAGAAATGAATAGGCACAAAGATCTGAAAAACAATGATCCTAGATCAACATAATGACTCACTGACAGAACCACATTTGGGGAGAAAAAAGTGATAACTTGGAGTATTTCTGTCCAGGGATTAAAATGTCCTTGGTTCTGTTCCCAGGGCTGACACTAGCCTTCTGGATGACTGTCAGTCACTTCACAGCTAAATGTCCCAGTTTCCAGTTTTACAAATTATTCAAGTTCTTTGTAGCACACTCATTGAGATCTGCTGATAAAGTACTTTCATTCTTAGCAATAATTGCAGAGCTCGTATTATGATCTTGTGCATGCGCAAAATTACTATACTTCACTGAATGACAAGTTTTTATCTAGCACTGTGTGTAGTAACTTTCCTTGAATGTATTACCATGTCTCCCTGTTGATCGACCTCTGTCATTATCTCACCATTTAATTCATGAGGGCCTAATTATGAAAACTTTTATTTCCGTTTATGAGAAAAAGAGTTGTCTTCTCTGATGATGGAGGTCCTAAATTTTGTTTCTACTTTTAATTTCAGTATTTTGATGGCCATCATGGTTCATTAGAGAGGTTTGCATTAAAGAAATGCCAGCTTATTTGTTCTAGTTAGATCTTCTGTACCTTTCAAAGTCACTACTGCACTTGTCTGACAGTCTGGCTCCTGAGATATCTTATTTGTCCTGCTTTTAGCAAGACTAAAACCTGATGATCAGACCAAGAGAATAAAGAAGCAAACTAGGAATGTTGCAGACACTCCTTCATACTTCAGAAGTATTCTTTATTGACTTCTCTTCCAGCTTCAGTTTGTTTTTTCTAAGGTTCTCTTGTGAAGGAGGTAGAGAGTAGCCCTAGTGAAAAGTAGGTCAAGTAGCCAACTGATATAAAGAAAATTGATTCCTCTAATATTAATAATTTACTTTAATCCACCTTTTAGATTTTCGGTATGTACATATTCAATAACAGTGTTCAGCATGTATAGTTCTCTGCTGCAACACAAAATGGACCCACCAAACTGAGCTTGAAAGTATCTTCTTTGGGCACAAATACCAGCAACATGGACATTACTAGGGTTACTTTAAACCAGTCAGCTCCTCATTTCACTATACTATATTTTCACGACTGCAATGTAAAAATGCCTTTAACTATTTGTAGTAAATGTCAGTATCAGCCTCTCTGCTTTAAAGAAAGTGAAATGGAAAGTGGGAAAACAATATGAATAACAGAACCAGACGCTAGACACAGAGCAGCAGGTAACAGTACACTAATGAGACCTATACATTCTCCGTGCAGCAGAGATTAGGTTAGTGAGAGATTTAATTGCTTCTTCCAGCTGTGGCCAAGCAGCCAAGTAGGAACATATATTATAAAAGACAATGTTTGATCAACAATAAATAAGTTTTGTTGCTTAAAGATGTAGCAATAAAATCTAGTATGGGAGGGGAGAGGCCAAGCAGTGAAATGGGTCAGGGAAGTAATGAATCTCTGCTATATATTTTTAGGCAAGCATGCAATAGAAGGTGTAGGTTTGGCTTTCTTTTATTTTTCACTATTGAGGATGTAAAGGTAAGTGAGTGATAAAAAAAAAAAATTGAAAAATAAGTGAGGTATTGAAGACGACTGCTGAGGATCTGTTAATTTAGAGAAGAATACAGATTTATCTTATTTGTCATCTCTGTGTTTGTTACTGGAGCCAATGATGACTTATTTGCAGGACTTCAAGAAGCTAGAATAGTGTAATCAGCTTTCATTTTAGATGAGGGCTTCCAAAGTTTCTGTCTTCTTAATCTTTAGCAAGATTTGGGTACTTTTAGCATGTAATCAAGGACGGAAAAATCATTATTCTTTCTCTGTGGTCATAGAAAACTTGACCTTGACTTCTTAATGCACCAAGGACATCCTAGTGCAAGAAAGGCATAAACACACTGGAGTCCAGCAAAGGAATTAGAGCATCTGTCATTGAGGACAATCTAAGAGAGTTGGGACTGCTCAACCTGGAAAATGGAAGGCTCAGAGGGATCTTTGCAATGCATATAGTTACCTGATGGGAGGAGTAAAGAATACAGAACAGACTCTCTTCAGTGGTGCTCAGTCATAGGACAAAAGGTAATGGACACAAATTTAAATACAGGAAATTCTGTTTAAACATAAGAAAAAGCACTTTTTTACCATGATGTTAACTGAACACTGGAACAGGTTGATCAGAGATATTGTGGAGTTTCCAAGCTTGGAGATATTCCAGACCCAACAGGACATGGTCTTGGGCAGCCTGGTCTAAGTCACCCTGCTTAGGGCAGGAGATTTGGACTAGTCAATTGCCAGAGGACCCTTCCAGCCTCAGCCATTCTGGTACAACATTGGGCAGGAAGGTACCAGCTAGTTTGAAAAATTGCAGGCTTAAACATTTACAGTTGTGCTCACGGAAACGCATTTGATGAAACCCAGCTTATGTCCACCGAGTGACTTCATTCTGGCTTGCTGATGTCCAGGGTGCTCCATTTCCAAATATGAACAGTAGAAGTAGCTTTAAATGATGTCAGTAGCAAGTAGATACCTTGCTGACAAAGCTCTTAATTATAGAGAGCTTCGCTCATCTAGTTTGTTGCACACCCATTGACATCCAAGCCAGCTTTTTTACTGCATGTCTCTAGTGTTTTGTTCCATACACAGAGTGAGAGTTTGTCTGGCATAATAATAATAATAAAAAAAAATGTTTCTAGAATCATCAAAAAGGTCAAAAGCTAGGTTCACAATATTGAACTGTTTCGGCTGCAAAGATTCATGGTCAGGGAGATAAAAACGTAAACCATTTCCTTTCTGAATCTTTTTTTTTTTCTGGATGTTGCTTGACTGAATTGATAAATATACAAAATAAAATTGAAGAACAAAATGTCTGCTCAGCTCCAAAAAGCTACTGATGTGCTCAGGGTGTCTTCTTGACTTGCCCTCAGCCAGCAGTGCTGAGGATGGAGACCAGTTGGTCATGCTGGTCACTGCAGGGAGAACTGCTCTAGAAACAGTGGCAGCAAGAAATGTGAGGGAAAGAGTGAGATTTCATGAAATGTAGCCCTTGACATTAGCAGAATAATATGAGTTCTGTCTGCCTGGCTTCCATTGTAGTTTATTAAGTGACTGAAAAATGATAAATTGCTTTAGGGATATACAGAGTGGATCAGCACGGATCCAACTGTTTTCATTGCACAGAAAGTAATTACAAAATCCCAGACCTCTAGTTTTCTTAAATCCAGTGCCTGTTTTGGAGTGTGTGTGTGGGGAGGGAGTTTTGTTAAGTCAATATTTACACTGAGGGTAAAATTCATTACACTTCATAGAGTCAATAACCAAGAATGTTAAAGAAAGACTACTATCGATGTGTGTTTCTAATATACAAATTTATTTTTTTTTACATTTGTATAATTATGTAATTTTTATCTTCCAATCTCATTTTAACTTAGAGGTAGTTGAAGCAATCTAATATTTCTGGCTTTTTTGTTTCCTAGATTCTCTTTTAAATGAACTGATTTTTTCTGGAAAATGAGTAGTATGTACAGAAAGTTAAGCCACTTACTGTAGGTAACGTGACTAAGGGAAACACAATTCTACTTTTTATGTAAATATAAAGTCACTTTAAATGAGAAGGTTATTCTAGATTCTGTAGTAATCATAAACTAACTAAGCCAGGCAGCGTCCTGTAGATCTGTCTCCAAAGGTATACCTTCCTGTAATCTCCCCATTTAATGCACTACAGTCAGGAACTACGGCACTGATACCACAGATAGTTTAATAGACTGAACTGCAAAGCAACATCCACATGAAAGTCTTCCAAGAATGTCTTTTCATTTCTCCCATTTTGCCTAAGCCTTTCCAGCCTCACTGCAGGGCTGACTTCTTTAGTTTATCCTATCAGAAAAAGTTGCATAGCTTTAAAGGATTTGCAGAACATTTGCTCAAGACTTGACACTGCTATATTAGACCTGATGATAAACATCACACCCAAACCTTTACTTCCACATAGTCAAATAAACAAGGCCGTAAGACCATTAGCAATTTTCCCACCTGGCTCACTTCCCCACATTTGAATTATTGCTCTGCACTGTGTTTGCTTTACTTTAGGCAGTCAGTTAAGGATTATATACATCAGTGAAAGACATTTGAAATCTTTTATATCTACCTAGGTTGGGTGTCGATACTACAAATCACAGTTGTTCTGCCTGCAGAAAAATGACCCCCAGACTCCTAATGATGAAACGTATCTGTAAAAATCTTGTGCAGGACTGCTTATAAACCTGTTTTCTTATGCTATTAGATACTTTTTTCCTCTCTCTGCTAGCCAGTTTTCACATAGGTAATTTACTTAAACCAACTTTTGTCCCTCTAGGAAGGGGATTCATTTATCCCACTGGTGCCTTTGGAAGACAAGTTTTCTGGCCTCTGTCCATAGCTGGTGGAGACACAGGAACAGCAAGAGAGACTCTCACAGGCTGAATCATCCAATTTGTTCTAAATGGATTGAATCAATATATGAATGTGTCCCTCTCCGAGATACGAGGACTTAGGGAAGGTCCCCTCAGGGAGGGTCTAATGACCATGTCTAACTCTTTGATAGCCCAAGACAGCACACGTCCTTTTCTGTCTGAGCTGTGGAAGTGCTCAGTATGCACAGCTGCAGCTGGAGGCAATGAGCTGTACTCAGAGCATGGAGAGTGGAGGTTAATCTCGAATCAGCCAGGCAGGATATGTAAGGAAAAGGTAATAAATATCTCTTATTATATATGCTCATGTCTGGGAAAAACAGACAGGCAAACCTTTCTTTGGTTGTGTGTGTGTAAGTTTGTTTTGTTTTGTACATGTATCAGTGCATCTAATACAGCATCTAATACATGATACTGCTACAGCCTGCAAATCTGTTTTTATTTATACCTTAGACCTTCAGACAGCAAAAAATCACTGTTACTGGAAAGCTGGTGTCATTCGCAGGCAAGTCACTCTATCAGATAGTTCCTGCCCTTGTAAAACTACAAAAATACAGATGGAGGGCAGGGGAAAGTGATTAAACAAAGTATTCAGTGAAGGTGTGCGACCAAGTCTGTAATTTAAATAAAAGCATAACTTGATTTCTGTGTTTGTCTTCATGGTCTTAAGACTTATCTTCCTATTGAAATATTAAAGCCATTTTTAACAATTAACAGGGAAAGCCTTTTCTTACAAGTGTTACACTGTGAAATTTATAATAAGGTGAAGAACCTTAAGTATATGTTTTGGAAGCTGGTTTCAGACTTAATCCATTAAGTTTGCCTTTTATTTCTATTGCTATAACTATCAAACACACACAGTGCTTCTGATGGAAATGCTCTAAACTTCCTTTAAAAATTTTCCAGAGTGCATATTATTTTATTTTTACATAAATAGTTACAGCAGCTTTCAATCCTAAATTACAGGGGATGCTCAGTTTCAAAGCTGCCATCTACCAAACTTAACAACCCATGCTAATGGTTACTTTGAAGCCATGTTCTTGACTTTCTGAAAAATGGTAGAGAAAATGGGCAAGAAAGGACTTCCATTTTCTTTGACGTAGCTGTAAAACATGCCTGTGTGATGTAGACCAGCAATTAGATTTAGTTATTGAGAGGAGGATAGTGTCACTCTTTACTCCTCTTGTAAAAATCTTTCAACCATAGCTCAACTTTGCTCCACCACCACCAAGGAAGATTGCACATTTATGGTGGAATTTGGATGCCTGGATGTTACTGCAATGAGAAGTGGGAGGGATGACACAACTGTCCTCAAGATAAGTAATTTGAGGAGCTGCAGTTACCGTGTGGGCATCCCATCACAACTGCCACTCATGCTCATGGTGCCGGCTCCCTGTACACGCAAGGATAAGCATTAGGAATTCATCATCAACGCCTTTGCAAAAAGGATAAAATGGATACAAAACTTTGTTTCTTAGCATGTTAACTGGTTACAGTAGTCATTTTACACCGTTTTTTCCCTGCTGTATGCCTAAATATAAACTGAAATGGAGTACAAGAAAATCAGTCATCCACACCTTCATTACGTCTATAAAGCCAGAAGCAGAGTTCATAGATTCTTCAATGATTTTTTTTTTTTTTATGTTAACCTCTTCTGTGGTTGGAAAACCTGAGTCATTACATGTTTTTGGAAAACAAGCTCCTTGCTCTGCATTAAGCTGCACACTTACATCTTCATTATAATTTTTTTTTTTCCAAACTTTTCTAAACAAAGCAAACTAAAAAAACCTGTTTCACTTCAGAACAGTAAATGAGTATGTTCAGTTTTGGAACCAAAAGGCTATCATGAAGATACTGTTCCACTTTGATAAATATTCACGTGGAATGAAAAGGCATGTCTCAAAGGGTTTCTGGTTTTACAAAAACGTGATATTTCATTGTAAACATTTTTTGACAGTGAAATTTCTCTATGGGCCTCAATCCACACCTAAAAGTTTCCAAATGTGGTAACTTCCTCTACAACTACTCAACTGGGAACAAATTCAAAACTTTTCTCATGCCTCAATCAAAACTAAGTAAAGATTTCTAGGTCCAGCCCAAAGAAAATGCGAAGTGGAATATAAAACTTATTACTTATCCTTACTACCTTAATCAGGACAAAATATAAAGCAGCTCATCTGCATCTCCTATCACATACACTTTTCTTATAGCATTTCCTCCTGCTTTCTGTATTTATCATATTCTAGTTACCCATGTTCAAAACGTATGCTGTGCATTTTGGCAAGCCAACATACCAGGTATTTAAGTAGGCAAGCAGTTCAACAGCAGGGTGTCTTTCTTTTAACGACAGTCCCATAAAGGACTTCAATATTCTCCTTCTATACTTAATTTTTATGCTGTGATTCACAAAATTTGTGTGCACAAGGTAGCATTTCAAATACAGTTTTAGAAGCTGAGGATTAGTAAATTACTTGGTTTCAGAAAATTGTGAAGAAAGCATTTTCATATGAGGTTTGAAAAATAATTATACGGGTTTCCTAATATTATCTTATGACCATTACAACTGTTTGCAATTACAGACAAAATGTTTAGGTGTGCTGCTGCTTGAACAAGTATCCTTTATTTTGTGTTCTCATAGTCTCAAAACCCCCCAGAAGAGATCAGGTCTCCATCTTGCCAACTACAATACTGGCACATAATATAACAATACTATGTCTTAAAAGATTAGTACATGGGTGTAACACGAGAAGGCATCTGGTTAAGAGCTCTTGAATCAGTATTTAATCAGCCAAGAAATGTAATGAGGGAGTGAAAAGAAATATCATTACCTCCATCTTAGGTGGGGGTCTAGGAAAAAGAAACTAAGTGCCTACACTTTGCCCGCAGAGTCTCGAGCAGTATTTAGATGTCCTGTGGATCAGACCAGCATCTCAATTAGAAAACAATCCCTTCTTTAGCTGTGATGAAAGGGTATAAAAAAAGCCATTTTTTTGATCAGGGTTTTCTGGAACTATTTTCTCTGAAAATGGAAAATGCTAGAAGAATAAATTGGAATAAAATCAATCTTTTGATTATTTTTTTAATTTCCTAAAATTATTTAACCCACATTAAAGCCTCCTATTTTTTTCACAATGAAAAAGCACACAGATCATTAAAATGTACTTTATCTTTTCACCAACTGACCATTAATTGTTAAAAAATTACGTCCTCAAAAGCTAGCTTTACTACAGTCATTTTAAGACTGATGAATTAAAAATATGAGAAAATTTTTATAGTATTTATTCTGATTTTTTGTCTGACTTCATATATCTCACAGACCATACAATCATAGCTTTTTTTTCACAATGCCTTATGTTGAGAAATCTACTCCATATTCATCTGAAATGATCGAGATGCAAAATGAAAACTTTGGTGGCTAACTTGCATTTTTAATCATCATCACTTTTACAAAATTGTTCCTTATTTATAATCTTATGCCATATTTATATTTTCAATATACAAGCTCTAATTTGTAGCTGTTTGTTCCTGTTACATCTCTCTTTGCTATATTCAAAATTAAGAAATGAAAAAAAGTAGGGGAAACTCCTTTCAGAATTTCTTTCTTCTTTATTATGATATTTAATTATACACCATAATCAACTTACTTCTTTATCTCAAATTAGAAGACTTAGATTCTGATTTGTTTAGCTTTATGTTTAGGTTTTTGTTTAGCTAAACAAATTGAACTCTAAGACTTCTAATTTAAGATTTATTTCTTAGTTTTAAATCAGATTCAATCTATTTTTTCTATATCTGTAAGGATTTTTCAGATTATCAAAACTGTGACAGAAGTCCTGGTTCATGTCTGTATTAACAGCAGCGTTTGCAGAGAAGAAATCAGCTTATAGTTTGGTAATATAGCATATTCCCCAAACATAATGGCAAAATAAGCGATAAATACATCCTAAATAGAGCATAAAAGCTGCTGGAGTTGTACTGGAAAGTATGTTAAGTGGTTTTCACAGACAAAGTAGTATGTGCTCCAGGGTCTGCGCCTGATTACGGTTTATTAATTTAACAATTAATAATAGATGTCCACTTCATCTTGTTAAATGGCTTGCATATATCTCAATTAACTGTGAATACATTAATATACGTACAATGTTAAGAGCAGAGACATATGTGTGTAGGTAAGCTAAGCTTTTTGCTTTTTTTTCCTTTTAAATTCACAGCTTCAGAAGTTTTTCTTGGTACAGAGACAGATCTGTGCTTTTGTTAGACTAAAAAGAAAGGTTGTGTTTCTCTGGAAAGCGGGAGAGCCTCTGAAGCCGTCTGATCAGAGGCTGGGACAGGGTTTTCAGCAGTGTTCTACACTAGGCTAATTCTGTTCTGAGTCAAGTCAATTCAGCACCAATAGTAAACTAGGCAAATGCTGAGGCCTTTTAGAACAACTGTTTTATGACATGGAGTCTCTTTCCCATCATGGAAACAAAGAGGCTCTTCAAAAGGCAACAACAACAGCAGTACTGCATCAGAAAAAGGATCAGTCTAACCCAGGGCACTGTCTGTAGAAGTAGCCAACAGCAGATGCCTGCAGAGTAATTTTAGAGTAGGGTGAGCATCTGATGATGCTTTCCAGCAATATTATTCCAGCCCTGCAATGATTTGCTTCCCAGAACTTCCTGAGTTAAACTGTTTAAAGGCTTTCATTGTACTGCTTGAAGGTACGTGCAACAGAGCCAACAGGGAACATGTCAAACATGGTAGTACACTGAGAATATAGCTGTCTTTCAAACCTGCATAGGACTTCGGCCCTCAGGGCCTGTTTGGCAGCTACTGAGACAAATCTGGATATTGTTGCATGCCAAATACAGCAACAGTCCTGAGTAGTAAGGAGAGGAAATGCGCCCTATCAAAATTAAGCAAGTTCCCCTTCGGTGGTCATGGCATAAAATTATTCATGTAGCCTGTTCCTGGTGTATTGATCACACAACACCAAACAGAGAGAGAAGTCAATATCCTGGAGGATAGGGCAGCTATTCAGGGAGATGTCAGAAACCTGGAGAAATAAGTTCACTGGGACCTCATGAATTTCAAAAAGGTAAATGTAAAGGCCTGCATGTGGGACAGAATATCTCCTTGCAATGACTGAGATTCGGGGTCAGAAAACACCTGGGGCTCCAGGCGGAGGACAAGTTAAACAAGAGTCAGCAGTGTGCGCCTATAGCAAAGAAGACAAACTGCATCCTAGGATGTTAGGATCACAGCACAGAATTACTCTGGGGAATTGACTCTTCCCTTCTGCGTGGCATTTATGAGACCACATCTGGAGTTTTGGGCTGTAAGAGTCACAGCACAAAGAGAGGCGTTGGCATATGGGACTGAGTGCAGCAAAGTGCTACCAAGATTTTTGCCAAGGTTGACTGACTTGCAGGTGTCCAAAGACCCTGGTCAAGAAGCTGCTAGGCCTGTGCAGACTGACTTTGGAAGACCGTCAGAAGTGTGCTATGATGCTAAACCAATGCCACGTAACTTGCAAGGTCTACACATGGATAGGCAGATTCTATACAGATTCTATACAGAAATACTTCCACTCTTTCCAGCCCACAACAGAGAACACACAGATGATGGCTCAAAGATCATTATCCAACAATGAATTCTAATAATGGCCTTTTGAAAGGAAAATGGTTCCCCCTCCGAGTAGTATTTGAAATATTCCTTGCTTCATTCCCAGTCTTCATGTCAGAGCCCATCAATCGCTGCTGATGGCTCCATCTCCAGGGCAGACCGAATCTAAGAGGTGAGGGGCGATGGACTCCTTGTTGTTCACAGCTTCTATAGCTGCTTCCGTGGATCCCTTCTAATCCTCATGATTAAGCTCTGATAATGCTATGGGTGTATGAGACACATTTTCTGTCATACCATTGTCACTGAATGGTCCTGATTAAATGGAAGATTTTGCCACAGTAAGATCTGGATTAACAGATTTGTGTACTGTCCTGTTGGTTAAGGACTTACCTACCCTTGGAAAGTCAAAGTATTCATATGTTTAATGTGGTTATTTTTCTGTTTGATCATGTTTTCTTGAAATGTTTTCTGATATTCAGATTTAACGATTTGCAGCTGCTTAGATGGATTTCATCTAAGGTTCCTAAAGGGGAAAAAAGAACTATATGACACTTTGCAATAAAAAGTTTATCTTTAAGTGATTTAATTTATCTAGTCCTGCATGAAAATATCAAAAAGAAAAGGCAAGAGCGAAGTGTCATCATCCCCTGAGACAGTAAGATGTCACAAATTGTCCTTGCTGTCCTTTGAATGAGGGATATGACATTTTTCATGTGTCAATAACTTTCCTATAGACTGAAAAATGGCTGTTAGGGAAGGGATTTGGGTTTCCTATATCTAGAAGACCGATTGTGTAAAAATGCTGATAGATGTTGTAAAAGCAGTAGGAAATGTGAGCAATGTGTCATAGCACAGCCCATCCAAACCACAAAGGGCATAAAGTATTTTTTGGCTGTTGCATCTTTGTAATATGTGATGGCAAATGCTTCTTTTTTTACTGAAGTTCATAAACATCCCTCCTGCTAAAATAAGATTGCCATTAATATATCTACGAGATTGTTCTTTGAATTGGAAATATTCAAAGATTTTCAGTTTCTAATGAAACATTTTTTTGCAAAAATGTATTTTTTCTAATAGTAAAGAAATGAATCTTAACAAAAATTAGTACTTCTCACAGCCAATCTAAAACAAATATCACAGAAAGTATAATTGAGAATTGCCACAAGAAGTCTACTGTTGCAACAGCCTCCAACTTATTTGGGCAGGAGTTGAGTGTTTGTGGGAACCAGTCTGAGACCAAACGAGCCCACACTTCACATTTGAGAACCGTTACGAATCCTGTTAATTTCCATGGACTGGAACTCAATGAATGCACAAACCAAGAGCAGATTTTTAACCGATCACTGTGACAAAATACACAGTGGTAGGGTGTACAAAATAGGCAATTCTCTGCAGAAACTGCTAATCCTTTTGAAAGGAATGACACGCTTTTAGCATAGGCCTCATACATTGTTAATGAAGAAGGGAATGAATTAAATGGGTAAAGGGGACTATTAAAACAACACTTAATTCTGACAACTTGATAAAGTATCCCACTAGCTAATCAATACAGCTACTGGGAATCTAACAGGCCTTATCGATGTTACTGATGTCTGCATATTTGCTAGTTTTAAGTTCCTGTGCTACATCAAGAGAATGTGAGGGGAGAAGATTTTTATTGTAAATGAGCTGAGAGAAAGGAGAACCCAGTGGACAAGAAGTTTACCTTGGGATAGATTTTTTGAAAACTATTTGTATTATCCTGCTTTTTTTCCAGTAAGGTTTTACCCTTCTTTTTTGTCTCTTGGAAAGAAAAGAAGAAGATCTGAATCTAAGCTAAATGGATGATTCAGTCAGTAATTTACTCTCTTGTAAGTAAAATGTTAATATTAAGTAAGCAAAACTACTACAAACACAACTGTATGTTGGCGACATAGAAGAAAAATAAGAAGCTGGTGATATACAATGTAAAGCCCATGCTGGTGTTCAGTGTAATTCAACACCATCCCTTTCCATGACAAATCATCTTCCAGTTCTACCTCTTGTTTCCATGTTACCAAAGACACTGAAGTTGTCATTTAGTAAAACTACAAATTAATTACTCAGTTAGGCCATGTTCTATTGTGCTATATAAGATTTGGCTCTTCATCAGTTCTTCATTAATTAGTCTGTCTGGCTACAGTAACAGCCATTAGTTTAATGGTAAAAATGTTTTCTGGTATAGGTGAGCAGTGGATACAGTTAATAAAAATGGAACTGATGCAAGATTCATTTAAGCCAGTAATAAGACTCAAGTGGCCATTACATGAGATTTCATATTTGGTTGCATGTGAAATGTTTCGGGCAGGACAAGCACAGGAAGCAGACTTTTATGCTTTAGTCTCATTTTACCCAAGGTCTCTGAAAAGCAAAGCAGCAGGTTCCTCACTGTAATACAGTGGTAACTATTTGCAGATTCTGTCTTTTCTAGAAAAATGTAGGAATGATTATGAAGCTTGTTAGGCAAGACTTTATTACCCTATAAATGCCAGACATCTAGTTTTAGTATCAACTTCACATGGCATTTGATAGTACTGGGGTGAAACTGCAAGAATCAACTTCTACACATCTTCATTTTTTCTAAAAACTTTTCCTAAGAGGTCTTATACTGGCTTCAAGATCAGAATTTTCCATTTTGAGAATTTTCCAACAATGTTTTCTGTTGCATCTCTAAATGTACATGTAAATGTAAATGTTCAGCTTGATGGTAGAGTTAAGAGAAGGAAATAATCTGGGTCTGGTCCAAGAATAACAGAAGTCATTCTTCTTCAGTTTTCATTAAAAGTGCTATTGATGATGGCAAAATAATTTTCACCGAACAGCCTCTGCAAACTCTGATTTTATTGTATATTGATTATGATCGTATTTTTTCTCGCATTGTCATCTGAGTAGATGTTTCTATCTGCTAAGGTTTGTTCCCCCCCTCAGTTACGTGGGTTTTAAATATTCTCTGCCCCATGGGACCTAGCAGCATGAGAATCTCTCACATTGTTAATGTTTTCCCTGCTCCACAGAGGGAAATTTTCTCAAATTGCCAAAGGATGTTAATTAAGGTAAATCAGGAACAATTGTTTCCCACCTGTACTTAGCTTGACATTTGTTTCTGTCCCAGAGCAGAAAATAGGCTTCTGTGCTCAAAAGCTTTTCTTTTTTCCACTTGTATGAAAACATAAGAATTCTGTTTACAAATCTACACATTCTTGGTTTTAATTTAACTGAACGCAATACTTGTTAGAACATGTTAGGACAGAAATAATCCTGAAGACATAAAGTCAAATAAAAAATGCTCAAGAATACAACAGTCCATCAAAAGTTATATACAGATTAAACTATTGTATCTCTTGCTAAGAACTGATAGGTTAAATTTGCTAACTTTAAGTTGTATAAAGATTTCCAAAAGACTTTAGTACATCTGTGTAACACTATGAACCAGAAAAAAGGTGATTAATTTATTGCAGTGCACATCTCTAGTGTACACCTTGATTTATTTTCGTGCACGCTTATCAGATTAGGAATAGGGATGGAGAGGTACTGCGAAAATATGAGAAGTCTTGGTGATACTTAATGTTGAGGTAGAAGGCAGAAAATACACTGATATAAGCCAAAAGAGAGTTTGTTTTGATGGTCACCACTAAAATTATGTGCCTAAATATCTTCTACAGGAGGAATAAATAAATTGTTTCATAAAAGGCAAGTGTCTGAGATTAAACTAATTTCCTGGGTTATAAAATACTCTGTGCTGCTATAAATTTGGTGTCTTGATGTGTAACCCTGGCCAAGTGACTGCCAGTGGCATTCAGTGAGATGGCTGAGCTGATCTAACAAATCCCTGCTGCGTTCCTGTTTCCCTGCCCTTTTCCCACTCCTTCCTTTTGATTACATTCTCCTGCAACTTCCTTTGTAGCAGCTCTGGTATACATCTGACCTTCAATGAGCCTTTTCAGTTCACTAACCAGGCAGAAAACTAGGCCACCAAGAAAAAAAGAAGAAAAAGAAAAAAAAAGTTAAAAGAAGGGAGGGGAAAAAAAAAACCCAAACCAAACTGAAGAAATGAAAAAAGTAAAAAAAAAAAAAAAGAAAAAGAAAAAGGAAAAAAACCTCAAACCAGAAATAGTTTTCTGCAGGTTTAGTAAGTTCATATTCTGTAGTTTTCAGGAGTCCAAGTTAGCTATGCCTATTCATTCTGCTTTTGCATCTATTGATGTCTAGTTTGGGAGTCAAAACCCAGGAGGGAATTGAAATTAGCAGAATGTAGGCATCCAGGCACTTCAGACACATTTTTAAATGTTCAGCCATATAATTTTTAACATATAATATTTTTGCTCTCTTTTACTGACTGCCTTTGGGAAAAGGAGAAAAAGAAATAAAAGGAAACATTATTTTATTCCAGGTGGTGGTAAATAGGAAGCAGATAGCTTCACGAATACCTGTATGGGAATCAAAATCACAGGTATCACTTGACCATGCTTCCTATGTAGCACACAGCCACAAGGCATGCCAGTTAGAGATACTGAGACAGGAATGCCTCATCGTGGAGAAAAAAATGGTCAAAAAGGTCATAGGTACAACCAAACCCTTGTGGATGTCTTTTTTATCCTGCTCAACAGCCTCCAGCACAGAGACAAGCAATGGTGTAGAGTCAGAAAAAAATTCTGCAATAGTGTGATAATATCGGTATTTTTACCCCTTGAGCATTATGATGCCTGTTTTTCCTCATGTCTTTTGAGGTCACTGTAAAGTTATAAGCTTATATTTGGAGAACATGTGAATGGAAATGCATGCAAGCTGAAAAGGGAAAGAAGAGGAAATCATAGAATCATAGAATTGTAGAATCATCTAGGTTGGAAGGGACCTTTAAGACCATGGAGTCCAACCATCAACCTAACACTGCCAAAACCACCACTAAACCATGGCCCTAAGCACCATGTCTACTTGTCTTTTAAACACCTCCAGGGATGGCAGTTCCACCACTTCCCTAGGCAGCCTGTTCCAATGCTTGATAACCCTTTCGGTGAAGGAATTTCTCCTAATATGAAGAAAAGGAGTGAAAATGGAGGGAAAAAGTGTGCTTAATTTGAAGACAAATACTGGAAGGGAAATGGAAATGTCTTCTGAACACTCATTTTGGTTAGAAATATCAGAAAAGACATATCACATGTGTAAGCTTCTGGCCTTTAAGCTTGGAAAGATGCCTGGGTTCACCTGGGGAGCAGCCTGAGTAGATGTCATTTCCAGCTAGGTGAGGTGACAGAAGGAAGACCTAATATGCTTAGTTCTAAAAGGAACTGTCACTTAGACATGTTTTCTCATACAGTTCCTGATATGTGCACTAAGATGTTAGAAGTGTACGGGGTTTGGAAGGGAAGGCAAGAGGACTAATTTGCAAGGCAGCATTTAAGAAATAAAAATAGAGAGAACTGGATTTTTTTGCTAGTAATCTGGCAGCATATTCCATTAGTGGTTGCGTACGCTAGGGTTTCCCTACACATCTACAGAAAATAAATTAAAGCCTGATATTAGAAAGAGTAGGTTTTTTTATTAACTGACTAGTTAAAAGTATACATTATTAAACAAACAATGAAAACTTATTTGGCAATACCTATTTTTCATGACCGCACACTGACAAGCATTACATATATCCTGTTTTCTGACTGTGAACTCCATTCTTCTTTCTCCAATCTGTTCTTCCTATTTCCTTGATCTCCCTCATTCCCCACACACAGGGTTTTCAGGTTAATGTGTTTTTTAAATGAGTGGTTAAATTGAACCAACTAGTTTCTACAGCACTTGTGGGTGCACGTTACCTCAAACAATTGATTCAGGAAACATAAAGCTTTCTTCTGTGCAAACTTACATCTTCCATTCGAACAGAAAACTGTCTATTTGATTTATCACATGGATTTCATGCATCTTCCAACTTTGTTCTAAATACTGAATGGAAAAGTGCTTTCAGTGTTTTGCTTTTCCTTTACCATTCCTTCTGATTTTGTCCTCTAATAAAGCTGGGTGTTAGGGCCTGTAACACAGCCTTTTTCCTTGGTCATACATGATCAAATGATTCTTTTAACTTTCCTCACTGATCACCTACATGGGTAAGGTTGCAATTTATATTCACTTTCATTAACTTCATCTTTTACTTTTGCATTAAACTCCACATATAAACATATACAATAAATTCTAAATGTTGGTGTGCACATGTGCTCACGTATTTTTTTAGTTCCTGCCTATCTCTTATTAAGTAAAGTGGGATTTACCCGGATTTTTGGGAGCATTTCTTCAGAGAATCTACCTGACTCAAGTGTCTGCTGGCTTGTAACACATCCTCTTCTTACCTGCGAGGCTGGCAATTGTTCTGAGCTTTGGGAAATGGCCTTTTTCAAGTTCCCAGTACACATGAGGCTCTTGGGGATGCCACAGCTTATTTACACTGACACAACCAGGTAGCACTATCTAGATAGATAAAGGAATTATTTTCTTTTCTGTTAGAAGCTCAAATCAGGTATTTTCTTTCAAGAATTTATTCCCCAAAGGTAAAATAGAGTTTTATTGTCTATTATGGGGGAAGCTATATCAAATCTCTACTGCTAACCACTTGCTCCAGACCATCTGTTCTTTTGCAAAGTTTCCTTGACAATACGCTTTCCTTTGTTCAGTTTTCAGAGCACTCAGCCGTGCTCTTGTGCCACAGAAGCTCTGAGCAAGGAAACATGAAGTCACACACCAGTACCTCTCTGGCCATTAAGCCTTTTTAATTTATCTTCTGGAGTCTTGAGTCTGTGTGGCTACATCAAAACTTTTCACCACCACAGTGCCGAAGACACGGGTTTAATACCAACCCATTAGCTCTCTCAGGAAATGCCTGGAAAGGCTAGGTGCAAAAGGGGCCAGAGATTAACAGGGAGTAAGATCAAGTCTGCCTTCTCCTGGGAGGAGGGGAGTGAGCAGGAGATGTGCTGTGACACTTGTCTTTAGGAAAGATAAGTCCTGGCCTATTTTATTGACAAATGCAGATACAGTCTGTGGTTCTGCAGCCATGGCTTTCTTTCCCCCTTTCAATTTTCGTTTTGGTAACTATTGTCCCAAAACAGAAATTCATATGGCAGTGCTACCCATGATGCTATAAACAGTGCAGACAGGTTGATCTGTGTAATTTTCAGCCTTGAATTCAAAGCTGTAATCCACATTTGAGCCAAATTCTGACAGAGCTTCCAAAGTACATTTCTAATAAAATCACTAACTGATCAGTTAAAAGCCTGTAATAAGGTAGGAGTCCCAGTAGGTTTTTTCTCTTCCCCTCATGGATGCTTTTTGAAAGCCCACATCAGACACTTTGATTGAAAAATCCGTTCCCCATAAATAAAATAAAAGACTGTATTAAGTCAAGTAGCTCCCGTGATGCTACTTACTTCATTAACACTCTTCCATGGTCTTCAGTGGATGTTCAAGTCCTCCTTGGGGAAAATAAACACCTCTCTAATCTGTTTTTTGCCTCTGCACTTTTTTATTTATTTACTAGTTTCTGATGAGCCTAAAACATGCTATCAAGTTTCAGAAGCTTTTATGTTGCATTTAATTTCCTTCTAAGGTACTCTTCTCTGTTGGATCCTCTGCAACATTGTAAGGGTTTTCTTTTGAGATTAGTAGTTTCTTAGCTAAACTAATTCCTTCCGGGGTAAAATAAACTGCATTACAAACCTTTCAAGAAGTAGCAAAGCATGGGTTGTGTTAGTCAAGCCCTACCTGCCCTCTCTGCAATAGCTGACATTCATTTTTTCCTATTTTGTACTGACCTTTTAAGGGAGACATTTCTATTTCAGTTGTGTTAGCAGCCCATGGTAGGCAAGGGCCACAGACGGGTTAGAGATTCATTCTGTTAAAAGCTCTACAAACAGATAAAGCACGATAGCAGCTCTACCTATGAACTCACAGCCAAAAAAAAAGGAATAAAACAGATGCACCTGACAACGATGCTGAGCTATTTTAACACAGCCTGGGCGTGTAGGCAATTCATAAGCCATCCAGCAGCAATAACCATAGCTCCTCTCCTGCCTTGTGGGTTTCAGATGACAATTTTCTGTAGACATTATGGCAGAGGTGATTTTAAAAGGATTTAAGAGTCCTCTACAGAGAGGGTTTAAATGGCCTTAACGTGAAAACTTTTGCAGCCCGGGCCTAAGAGTCATGTACAAATCAAACTCCAGTTTGGGTCAAAGACAATGTGATCAAGTGGAGAACTGGATGGCACGCTGCTTCACTCAAAATTTAAGAAATATATTAGAAATAAAATCAAGGATGAGTCACTGTACTTGTTCTTTCACAGTAAGAACAAAATAGCCCCACTAAACCCTATTATTGCCATTGTACTTCCACATGCTTTATAGTATCCACTATTCTGGAATTGTAAATGGATGATTTTCACAACTGAGATGTTAAATGCATGTTTGAATTGCATTACAAAATTTATTTGCAATTCCTTTCATTGGTTTCAATGTGTTTAATAAACATTTAGGGAACAAGACCCTTCTTTGTTAGTAAACCTGTGGGATTTACTGTAAACGTAGCTAGTTTTCTATATTTGTGAATGTAAATTTCCATGCTATGCATCTATTTACATAAGTGCAAGTGGGTTAGCTACACAGTTGTTTGCCTGTCTTCTGACACTGTGGACCACCAGCTCTATCTTCCGTGTGCTACTGGAACACAGAGGATGTAACATCTTAGCATCCACAGTCAAGGTGTTTATACCTCTGTCACCCAGCGTGGGATTCAGTTGCCTAAAGCTGGATGTCTAATGCTCTATGAGTTGCCCTCAGGACCTACAGAAGAAGGATGCCCTTTTGGGCAGTTAGAAATTTGAAAGGGTGTCCAGAGCATAAAAAAGTGGCACTACGCAGTTATGTGTGGGCAACTAAAATACGCCCTAATCAACTCAATGGAAATCTAGTAAATACAGGCGATAGGGTCTAGAGAGTCTGGTCAATTCATGAAACACAGTTCTCTTCTTTAAGGGGATCTGAATAACTTTCTGGTCTCTATTAGCTGCATTGACTAGAGTTTCTGAAACACTTTCCCCAGCCTGGCAGACATGATACAGAGGATATAGGAGACCCCCACCCTTCTGGAGAGCAGGGAGGGCCAAGTGGAATATTTTGGGGAATAAAAAGTATCACCAGACACCATTAATTTGTGTAATTGGGGAAATAAATAAATAAATCTGTGCTTCCTTGGTTTACTTAAAAAAATCCTTACTGCAACTTCAATTAGCACTTCAACACTCTTGAAAACTATTTTACGTGAAGTGACCCAATTTTTTCAGCATAGAAGAAACAATGCTTTCTTTCAGATCGTTCCTTTCATCAAGGACTTCAAAGCACTTAATGGAAACATATTTTTGTTTGTTTACATTACATAATGGATCACGGCACAGAAATGCCTGAGTTTACTGATACTCAGGCTGATATAGCAACAAAATTCAACCTCTCGTTTTGGGCTTATTATCCCAAATATATCATATCTATTTCCAGGTTAACCTCAGGCTAAGGCTGTTTGTACCCTCTTTTGGAAGAAAAAGATGAAGACAGGGCAAGATTCTGCAAACAGCAAAACAGTAGCTTGCTAAATAGTTAAATGAAAGGTTTTTGAAATTTGTAAATTTATTCATAGCAGAGAATAGCAGAGAATCAAATAGAAAGAATCCTGATATCTGTATAATTTTGACTCATTTGCTTCCATTTCATAGCATCATTTTCCCTTAAGAGCATTTATTTGAGATAGTTCATGATTAATTCATATATACTGGTTGCAGATAAGCATATGTCTGGGGGAAGATCCCATATTGCACTTCACATAATTTTTTTCTCAAGTCATTTAGTCAGTTTGGTTGGATTCAGCTGGCAGGTTGAAGACATATAAATTTAGCTGTGCAGAGGTAATCACCTGTAATGTCCCTCACTAAGATATAAAACGTAATGAAGACTTTGTTGGGATTCAGTTTCTTACACTTAAGTGTCTAATCACATTTGACATTCCCTAGGGTATCCAATGTATCCACAGAGAACTCACACATATGACACAGGATCTGTAGGAGATGCCAAACAGTGCATTGCTGTGACAAATTCTTCAGCTTTGGAGTTAAAGTTACAGGCAATGACTGGTAATCTTATCTCACTTGCAACAGCAGTTTGGGTGTGAATCTCATCCACTGGAACTATATATGTGTATACGAGTGCAAGTATTCGCGAGGTGACGAATGCCTCTTCTGCTGGCAGACATTAACAATATTGTATTGTACCTAGACATGAATGTCCGGATATAAAACTATTACAAAAGTAATTTTGCCTTTTTTCCTCCTTTGTTCTCAAACCTTCTCTCACCTGGGAAATTTAGTGTTATCACCCCCATTCTGTAGCTAAAAAAATGGACATGAAAAAGAGCAAGATCATTTGCCCATGATTATTTCCAGCCCTGCCACCACCGGGCTGTGCTGAGCACACTGCATCCCAGTGGTCAGCTCAACAGATTTCAATATTGCCCCTGTTAAAAGAAGACAGACCTGTGGGTTGAAGTGTTTCTGTTTTGTTTTGTTTGCAGGGGCAAGGGGTGAAAAGAGGTTGCTATGTATGAAAATCCACTTTTTCGTTTCAACTTATGCAAAACCTTACTCTATTTGGATTCAAAGAATGCAACCCTCTTTTTATGGTTTAGGCTGCTGTAGCTGAAATGTCATATTCACTATTGGGAACAATGGCACTTCTTACATGAGTGTAAATAATGAGTTATAGTACTGACTTGAAAATTAGCCCTCAACACTTCAGTGGAATTATTTTAAGTGGCTTAGGTCTCCAAAAAGCCTCTGTGCAAAATATTGCTCTGCTAAAGAAATTTCACTCTTAAGCTTGCTCATTCACATCCCAAAGTCAATATGAAATGAAATCTGATTATTTTCCCTTTGAATCATGTGTACTCTGATCATTGGATGCAATAATATGTTGCAATAATATAATTCAGAATAAAATAGGGGAGGGGTATAAATTTTCATTAACCATATTAAATTGAACAATTTGCATACTTGTTTAGTTTTAGATTTCATTACAAAGGAAATTGAATTGCAGAAGACAGACATTTGAAGCTCTATAGATTTTTCTGCCCCATAAGCTGTAAAGAATACGTTTGAATGTGTTCATCCCTTCTTTATATGTTTATATGCATATATTTATATATGTATGAATATGTGCAAGCACACACACAGATAAGTGTGTTACAATTATGAGAAAAAAAGACTCATGCTTCTTCACTTGCTGGAAAGATACACATGTTTAGGTTTTGTGTATTTTTTCCCATGTTTTTAATTTTTACTATTTTTCACTGTATTTGTCAGATCCTTGGGGGTGGGGAGGGGAGGAACAGGGAAGAAGGAAGGAAATAAATGAAAATATACACTCAGAGTCTTAATTAAGATTTATTTAATCCAGCTACAAAACAGTATTTAGCATCCTGATGGGAGCAGATTGCTTTCATATTTTATGTAATTTCCCGTTTTTAAGTGAGAAAAGTGGCACTGTATTAGACCTGATTTATTGCTTGGGTGCCGAGACGTTTGAGATTTCAAAGCATGTAATTTCTTCAGTGGCAAGTTTGCCACAAAGCCACTGCAAACACCCAGCAAAGCTTGCCCTTTGTTGCAGAGCTCCCTGTGCTAACCTCAGAGGAAGAACCTGCAGAAGGGAGAGACGAGTTACCAAAAGCAGCTTCCACTTGCTGCATGGATCTTTTTATAGCGTGACCTTGAAGGCTCATGGTAGGCAATAAAATGTCAAATGGGGCTTACTGCTCTAGGCCATATCTTCAAAAAAGCCAACTCATGGAAATAAGAGTCAGGTGGTATTTCCTAAAGCACATAGAAGTCCATCTTCCACTGAACTGGATGGCACTTGGCTCCAAAATTATTTCCAAAAGTATCCACGTTCACTTGTAAATACCTAAATACTTTTGAATATATGGTCCTCAATATCAAGGGAAAACCATGATAGTGAGAAGTAATATGTGACTCAAATCACCTACAATACTATAGCTATAACCGTACTAGTAAACTGACCAGAAACAAATAGACTTTAGTAGTGGCTTGGACCAGACTTTCTAAAAGCAGGTGTCCTTCCTTGTGTGGTTTTGGCTTATGCCAGCTATTTTGGGGACAGGTCCAAAAGAGACTTCAGCCCATGTAGGTATGAGCTCTTGTGTGACATTTGTCCTCGGGGACTGAGAATAGCCTTGGTCAATTGTATTTCTTAGCCTGGATTTATTAGCAAAATCTTTGTAGGGCTAAATGAGAGACCTGCAGACCTCTAACATCTTTCCTTCTCCCCTCTTACTCCTAGTAAACCAACCCTTGGCAGGAATTTTTGGACTAAATTGTAGATGTTGCTATTAACCTTCATTTTAAAATCTCAAAACAATGACAGAAGCTACAACACATGGAAGAATGTTGGTGGAGAAAACAGGTGTGATATTTGGCCACTGGTTACATCATCATCATCCCAAGACAGAAGAGCTACAAACAGGCACTTCCACAAGTATACCCTGGCTCCTCAATAGAAGTACCCATTAAGCACTTCATTTGTAAGATCTGCATATAGCAACCCCCCAAACTCCCTGCATAAGTCAAGCAGACAATCTGTGCAAACATGGTGGAAAACAAAGTGGTTTGCAGTCCATAATCTCAAGACAATCTCAGTTATCCAGTTCTGAAGCCTTTCAATGGAAAGGACTCCATTACCAGACTTTGGTTTTTTTCCAAAGAAAGAATTTGCCACTGACTCTTCCATCCTAGCTGTTTATATGTGCTCTTCTCTTAAACCAGGCAGCCTTGATATAAAGATATATTAACTGAGGGATCTAATACATTTTTGACAAGACTCAGCAGAAATAATACCACCACTATCAAGGACTAAAATGAGAAACATAAAGATGCTGTTTAAAATGCCAAAGAGCTCTAGGTTAAAAATATGAATATAAGGCCTGATCCAAAGTCTTTTGAATTTAATAGAAAGAGTCATGATGAATTAGTGATTCTGGAATAAGGGCCAAGAAGAGCAAAGCACCACCATGTATTAAGCTACAGTTCAGCCCTCTGCACATTTCGAACCCATGAACTGATTTTCACCAAGGCTGCTCAGCAATCTGTTCTTGGGTCAGTGCCAGCTAGCACATTGACCTGAGAGCTGGACAAGTCACTTAGGGTGTCTGTCTGTGTTTGACCTTTGGGACAAAAAAACATCTGGAAACCTTTGGGGCTTCATAGGCAAGTGCTTTGGGATGGAAATGGCTTTGCAAGACTATACGAGGCTGCCAGCAAGAGCCTGTGGGCTTGCGTGTGGCAGGCTCTATCCTGCAAGCACCTGGGGCGTGGGAAGAGCATCTTGCATGGAGGTCCCCAGGCTGCGCCAAGCTGTCTCACAGAATGTCGCAAAGTCCTTTTATGTTAATTCAGTGTGTCCCCAGTTCAGGCCCAGTCACATTCGCTGAAATGTGAATTAACTCCACTACCAAACCCTGCATCTGGCAGAGAAAGCCCTTGTTCTGAAAGAAACACGCCATAAAATAGGCATGCAATTAAAAAGTGAAATACTGAACTGTTTTCATTTACAGGGAGCAACACAATAATCCTATAGCTGGCAATTTATTCGCAGAGTATGTATCTTCTGTAACGTCTGTGATCACATATAAAATATTTAGAAAATGCTTTAGCTTTTCTAGACTGTAGTCTTTAAAATATCCTCCCAATTCTTTTTATAGAGTACACAGGCTTATTAGAATGATTTCATTAGCAGCAATACAGAGTAGCTTTATGATCATATAATGAGTATTTCAAAAAGCCCACTGCCACTTCCCGCTCTCTTTGCTTCCTCTTCCTCCACCTCCTTCTCCAAGCAAAAAAACCCCAACACACCGCCAACAAAAAATAGAGGTTTACATTTCCCAAACTACTATTAATTTCAATGAATTTGTCTTGAGCTGCTGCTTTTTCCATCATAGTGAGCTTGCAGCTGCCTGAGTTTGCTCAACCATTAATGGTAGATTGCCAAGCTGTCCTTTAAGCACTTGTTTGCTCGCTCCCTGCTGTGGCTCATGGCACTCTGTGTGCAACGCTCAGCAGAGCTGCTCTCTTTCCATTTTTCCTGTAAACTCGCCTCTGTACATGAAGCTTACCAAAGATTCCCATCTGGTTAAGGAGCATGTGATGAAAAGTCCTCCAGGACTTTTGGGGACACAGACTGTCCTATTTCTGCCTACAGAAAATGCTAAACTTTTTTTTTTTTTTTTCTTTTTTTTTTTCAGAAAAGGGCCTTTCTGTCAGATGAAAATTTCTACACAAATATCCATTCTTGGTCGTATTTTTCATGCTTTTGTTTAAATAGAAATCTCTATTTTTCCTCTTCTCCGTCCCCCAAAATAGTAACAATCAACATCTGTCTTGACCTAAAGGATTACCCTACTTGCAGGTGTGTAGAAATCGTGACCATGAGCACACAGGATTCCATAACACACAAGGACACAAAGCCTTCTATCCTCTAAATTTCTCTACTTTAGTACAGATTACCACAAATATATATATAAAAAACCCCACCACTAACAAGTATATCTATGATTATAAAGTGAATATATATATATTAAGCTATTACAAATTACTGTCAGCAATTAATAATACAGGATCAATCAACAGCAGGGCATCAGTTAATAATAGCAACCAATCATATAGCAAAAACCTGTAACAGCAAGAACCAAGTAGATATATACTAATATAGATTGCTACAAACTTATTAGTGAAGCAACTTATCAACAATTTAATAGCAGATATCCTTACAATAAATTACTTATATGAATATGTAATACCTGCATCAAGTGAATTAGATTTCAGCAGAGGCCAAACCATCCCAGAGGGAGGAGCAACCAGTCTCAGAGGGGGACCCAACCATCCCAGAAGCAGAAGGACAAACTGAACCAACCCCAAGAGAGGCCCCAGAGGGGGACCAATAAGAGAACAGACAGATTCTCACTTCAAAGATGATCTGTGTCACAGAGTCTGGAGTGAGCCAGGCGTCCCCAGTGAGAGTCCAAAATCTCATAGAAAGTTCATGTGGAGAAGTCAACCTGTTTAGGAAAGGAAAAGTATATACAGCACAGGACGTTCTCAGAGAAAGAGGTTTCATTTTGGATAACAATTAAGCCCTTTTTATATCATAGAGACATAAGACGGTGTAGGACACCATCACTTCAGGGAACCAATAGATGTTGTTAATTTCAATTTTTCACCTGTAACAGCCAACAGATGTGTTTTCTCTTCTTTCAGATCCATTTTTATTTTCCCAGACTGCTTCCACTTTTTCAGATGATAAGTGGCCATTACAGTTTCTTGGTTTTGTGTTTATTGGTGGTATCTCAGGATGTCTCCAGTTTCTAGATACCCCAGCTATATACTTCAAAGAGGTCAGCTCCACTTTTCAAGGATGTTTCTGGTTCCAGCGCTGCGTTTCAAGGCTCACAGCTCCTAGGTTGGCAGGCTTTTCTGTGTTCAGTAATTTTCCTTTCTAACCAGGCCACCTTTATGGCTGCTCACATCAACATCCTATGTTCGTATTTCACTGTTGCAGTCACTGTATTCTTTTTCATTTGAGTTGACCAGAAGAAAAAAATAAAGGAAAATATTGATCTGTTTGCCTCTCTCTTGCTTTTCAGGTTTTGAAAAATGTTTTTGACAACAATGACAAGATTTTCGTATTGCCTGAAATGTCCCATGAGAAGCAAACCTACTTAGGAAGGCCTTTATCCTCTAAGGATTTACCAGTCTCAAACATCTGATTTCTGTGAGTGATGAGTGCTAAAGAAGGTGGAGAAAGTGAGTCACAGGTGACATGCCAATACCCCAGGGAAGAGAGGACGTGAAGATCCTCTTTGTGTTGCTCTACATAAAGCCTTGTAAAACTCATCACACTATGATTTTTGGGTACATTGAGGTCTATATTACTAAACGTGTGCCTGTTCTGATATTTGAGTATTGCCTGAAGGTTGTCCCACACTTACCCAGAATATGCAGTGCATCCTTCCTTATGTAAGTCATTTATAATAGTCTGTACCAAAGCCCTTTATTTCAGTATAAATTTGGTGGCTGCCACCCTCCTTTGTGCCATGCACAGAGAGAATCCCTGGGAATCAGACCATGGATTTGCTTTTCACTTCTGGCAAATGGAGTTCAGAAAGGCCAAAAGACAGGAGTGATAAATTTGGGGCTTTCTGTTAATTGACTTAATGTATTCATGATCTGTGTGCTTTCTTTTCAAAGCTGACACTGCAAAACACAGGTGAAGCTAGGAAGCAAGCAGGGAGGAAGCACATTTCCTGATCAGACAGCATCAGAATTTGCCAATCAAGAATGGAAAATTTCAATGAACAGAATTGACAAGAATGTGTTGGAAGCTGGTTTTAAAGGCTGAATAGTTTGTGATTAACAAGAATCTAATCTAATCCTATTAACATAATAATTCAGGAATGTTAAGAATAGAATATCTTCGTGTCCTAGGAAGATGTTATTTTTAGATGATGTGTGTAAATTTGTAGATAACCAACTTAAAGTTGTCTTCAGGGATTTAAAGTACAAAAAGAATTTTAAGAACTAATAACTAAAATTGCTAATGATGGAAATATTTGTTTTATTTTCCTTAAGTAAGGACATACTTATATAGCACAAATTTATAACTTGTTTCTAAATGTTTATGTATGTAAAAAATCTTGTACTTTCCCCACTATCTCTAGTTTTTAATAAACTGCTGATTTTCAAGGTAATATAGCTAATCTATGATCATTCACAATCATCTGTCTCTCTACTTTTCAGTGCTAATAACTGAAAACTACCGAAGCAAAAACATAACTTCCTATTAGCAGCCTGTGTTAATGAAGAAATTCTAAAGCACCCATACTCCATAGCTCTTAAATGAATTGCAAGTCCTGGGTGTTAAGTAGTTGAGTGAGTAGTTTTAAAAAATGTTGAAATAGCACCTCTTTTTTATAGCTGCAGTTGTTTCTAAAATGCCTGTATTTTACCTGCATTTTTGCTCTAGTGTCTAAAATAAAATTTTTAAACAGCTGTTAGTTCTTCTGTCAATAGCCCTTGCTTTATAATCACCAGTGATGAGCCAACGAGATCCCCACTACATTCCCTCAAGCTATAATACACAGGGAGGCAGAGTTTTCCAACTAATTTTTACTTAACTAACATTTGAAGCACAAAACTTGAGAACATTTTTCAATGGCATCTATGTGCAAAAAAAAAGTGAACATGTTGTTCTATACAGATTAAAGCCTTGTTCATCCCTCACCTACCAATGAAATGAAACAATACCTGCAGGTGTGCCAACGTTTCCACCTTTGTACCCAGAAATAAAGAATTAGCTAGCTATTAAATAATTCTGTAATATGAAGGAAGGAAAATAAATATTTTATGTGTGACAGGGGATGTTTAACCTTATCATGATTTATTTAAGTGTTTCAATGTCACATTCAGTGCCATGGAAAATTCAAAGGTCTTTTACTTCTACTACAGGACTATGGTATTTTGCAAGTAGGTCCATGGAAATTAATAATAATGTTAAAAATACACATCTATTTTCAATGTGAGAGTTGCAAAATTAGACTCAAAAGAAGTCAGTCATGGTACCCCAGATTAATGGAAAAATTTGACACATCTGCTCACATTTAGCAACCCTAAGTTCTCAGGGTTGAAGAGTACGGTTCTGTTCAACATCAGAAAAAGCACAGAAATGTGAATGTGAGTGAGTGATATAAAGCACACAAAAGTCCAGAAGAGATAATCCTTTGGAAGAATTGAAAGGTATTTTTATATATATTATTTTTGGTTCAGAGTTTATGGCAGCAGCAAAATAAATGTGACTTAACAATGGACCTCAGTATAAAGTTTTTCTCCTCCAGAGAGTCTAGCTGTAGGAATGATAGACAAATTTCAAACAGAGGTTTTTGAAGTTAAACTCAAACCTCCAAAAATTAAAATTGGAACCAAATCCTCCAAATGTCTTTAGATGTGTAAGAACATTTACTTATGTGCTTGAATATTAGAGTTGCCAGGCCCTTTCTGTTAGGCTACAGGACTCTTTTCAGCGCAATTCAAATGCCTCAGACTTGACTGTATGGAAGGAGGTTGGTACAATAGCAACACCCTGAAGTTCAAGAGCTCTTGAGTTAACATTCAAATGTTATTATGCAGCTTCTGCACCTGGCACTTGGATGGTATGTCCATTTTCCAGCTGAGAAGGCTTTGGTTTTCATTGCATGCCACAAAACACCAATACTGTGCTATAGGGTACACACCATGGCTGGTTAGATCCATTCACAGCCATGCTCCATCCCACAAAAAAGGCAAGCAAAGTTGTTTTCTTATTAAACCTTATTTTATAAAATGAGGTCAATTACATTTGACAATTTGCTGATATTTTTTTAAATAAATTTTTTGAGAGCATGCCTTTTACTACTTCCTGATTGAGCCAAGCCAATTTAGGGCCTACCTTGGAATTAGCACCTACTTTAGGAATAACTGGTTGTTACCTGTTCTTCTATGTATCATTGAAGTGATCCAGTGCACAACAGAAACTGAGTAAGATTTATGTCTGGTTTGGATTTGAAGGTCTTTCTTTCCCTCTGTTTAGTGGATCTGTGTTTAGCAGCTAAAAATATCTGCTGAAGGAAATTTGTTTGGAAAATTGACAAAAAGTTTCACGGAGTTTCTTTTAATCTATCCAATGATACTTAATGCACAGTGAATATCTGGAAAGCACTGTAACATATGGTTTGCTTAATAGTGAGTTATCTTACACATTTCAAGAAATGGAGGAATTTTCTTTCACCACAGTTTGCATACTTCACCAAAAGTTATTCTTCTTATATATCCTCTTTTCAAAAATAACAGCTCCTAAGCATGATGCTTACATATACAATGTAATTCAGTGAGCCATTCCACCCCTTAGATTTATTCTACAATTACATTTTTTAGTAAAAATATAAACTCTTATTTCCATAGAAGGCCAGCGTTGGGCTCCTAGTCCTCTCTGTTTTCACTATAATCGCATCTAACTTTCATATAAGGACAGTCATTGCCATGCCTTGTCATTGACTGTGTTGTATATTAGAGGTGGTTTTTCATATTCGCAAATTACAAATTTGGCTTAAGTGTCTAACTCAATTCATTGGCATTAGCCTCGCAAATGTATATGTGCATGACTGTGTTAAAATTCTTGCTACTTGTTGCTGTATGGATTTCTGCTGACCTGAGTTTGGACCTCCTAATGAAAAACATCCCACAGAGCACAGCAGAGTGTATTGGTATTCGCAGTGTTCTATTTTCTTTCAGCAGTTCAGTCTCTAGCTGACAGACAACTGCAGCATGACTCCCATCCAAAGGAAATTTGGGGCAATTGGAGACTAGCAACTTTTCCAGGAGTAAAAAAGGCTGTAGTCTGAATGTTAGGCTGCAATAAACCAATTCCTATTCAGAGTAATTTCATTTCCACTGGTGAAATCAGGAGCAGAATTATGCCCAGATTGTCTAGTAAAGAACAGGATGTAATGAAGGCTGGATTTACTCTTACAAATCCTCTTAGGGTATTGCTTCAGAAAAGATAAGAGAAATAATTTAATTTCATGAACAGTTCAGCAGTTGTAAAATCCCATGCTATGAAACAGAAAGGAGACTTTTGGTGAAAGGCTTCCTTGGGATAGTCAACTGCCACAGTGCACTGGAGCGTCTCACTGAACTCCGACATCCAGACACGTCTCAGATGAGTACTGCGGCCACTGTGCTATTTTGAAATGAAACATACTCTTCTTTTGACAAAAATGACACCTTTACTTGAGAAATTAGTCCTTCTTTCCCCCATCAGAATGAAATGTTGTTTTTGTTTCAAAGAGAGGAAAGATTTTTTTCTATTTTCATTCAGCATGTAAACCTATAAATTGTAAATAAACCATATCATTTTGCTTTTTTTCTCCCATATCTCTTTTGAAGTATATGTTTAAATCACTAAAACAAACTTTACTTCCATTTCAAGACTGCTTTTGTATTCTGGACCTAATCAATTAATTTTCTGCTTTAAGGTATTTTAAATGTCTTTTAGAATTAGACAAAAGACAATGAATATGAACCCCAAATGCCTCATTTAAAAACAATTTGAGCTAGTATAATAAGCATAAATCATTCTAATAGAGCAATTTTACATCAATTATGACACCATTATTTTTAAGCTCATTACTGATTTTATAAATAAAACAGTAACCTTTCATCTCTGTACTGTGTAGATGACTACACTGCATTGTGTCGTGACATGAAATGGGTGTCATCTTGCACTCTCAAGGTTGTACAATTATTACCCACATTATTTAAGTACTTGACAGCCTTGTGCTAAGTGCAATGCAGAATAACACCATGTGAAGTGTGTATCATTTCTTTAAAGTCACAGGGAATAGGAAAGTTTTTCCACCTCTCTCTGTTAAGCCAACTTCCTCCCTAATTAATGAGACACTCATTTCTTTATATTATTCTTTTCTGCCTTTTCAATAGAATTTTTACATCATCTGATACTTGAATCTGTGTAGGACATTTTAGCTGTGGGCTAATTTGTCTAATTTGAACCATTCATTTTTTGCATTAAATTCGTGCCTCATTTAAATCAGGACCTCATTGTGCTGAATAATGAACATACAGCTAGTGAGTGATAGACCCTTCCCAAAGTTATAGATGAGGTAGAGAAAGCAGTGATGGACCAGTTCAGTGTAAAAATATAGTTCGGAAGCAGAGACTAAAATTGAAGACCTGACTCCCACACCAGCACCCCAGAAAAAAAAAATAATTACCAGGTAAATTTTAATAACATTACAGTAATTGTCTTCAAATGCCTTTTCTATCTTGGTCTGAACAAATCTGGTTTTCTACCCCTTTGCACCATTCCTATTCCTGTAAAAGCACTGATCTTGAAAACAGCTATTCAGATAATCAGTAGGTTATTGAAATATGTTGCTTTTATACACAAAATTGTGTATTCAGGCTGCCACTGGAAAAGGGAAGGTCGCTGACACAGGGGTGACGATACATTGCTGAAGCAGACTGCCAAGGTCAAGGAAAGGCTAGAGATGAGGAGAAAGAGAATAAGTAACCAAGTTCCTACCTGCCAGTAAAGGAGGGTAGCCTGTTCTGCAAGGGGAAATTTGCTCCAGGGGCCCCTCTCAATCTTGAGAAATGGTGACCCTTCACCGCATCTTACCTACTCAGTGTGTAACCACATTGCTGCTCAAAGCAGGTCATGAAAGAAATACTCAACCCAGGAGGCTGTAAACATGACAGTACTGTATTCCCAGACCTCTGCAGTACTTGTCTGAAGATATGCCTATGCTATTAAATAAAAGAGCCTGTTCCCTGTCCTTGAAACACAGTGGTATGTCATGATGGCTAAACTGTCTTCCCTCCTTTGAAAACTGAGTTGCTTTGTATGTATTGAATACTAATAAACATCTCCAGCTCATGCTAGCCTGCAAACCATGTTTGGGTACTGGATCAGAGAATGCTCACTGACACAGGCCAAAATTGTGCCAGGTAGTATGTAAGCAGTTAAGCAGTATGAGCCATCGTGGGGTGGTTTGGAAGGCTGCTCCCTGGCCCTGATTACTTCACCAGTGTGAGTGCAGTGACTGTTAAAAGTCTTAGGAGATCCAGAGCACAAGCGCAAGAAGTCACGTCTGAACACTGGACCATAAATCACAAATGAGCTGGAGGCTTCCGTCTGGCCCCGTTTCAACAACTGACAGACGGCAACAAAAAGAAAGTAGCTGTTTATAAAAACACTGGAGGGAAAGCAAAGTGCAGAGCAAAGGAGCACGGGCTGGAGACCCCCAGGCAGATCTCAACAGACCGACACATCCGCAGCAGCGTGCTGCCAGCCTAGGAAAAGGCCAGGCTTTCAACATCACCTTAACGTGATGTCGACAGCACTGCTGAGACAAGGAGGGGGTTCTTTTCTACCTCTCTTTGGAATTCCAGGTGCAAGTGGGGACAATGACAAGAAACCAGGTGTCTATTTGTCCTATGCTTTGAGGCACGCAGACAGAGCCAGTTTCAATTCAGAAACAATGTACTGCTGCAGTACATCTTCTGGAGGTTGTGCCACATTAACACTGTAGTGCATGTCTTCTCTGCTCAGTATTTCTCTTTACAGCAGTCTAAATCAGAAGGAGCAGAAATCCCATAACAGAGGGATTTTGCACTCCTAAGATTTTAAACTTAAGTCATGGAAGCAAGCAGCGTTCTGCCTCTCTTTTATTTTTTTTTATACCTGAACTGAATCTGATTTCCAGACCCTTTCAAACTCCTCTAACAAGAAAGTAATAGAGTTCGTGCCTTCTAAGACAGACTAACCCTGACTGAGGCCAGGAGGTGGGGGTCAGGTCCAGAGCGTGATTTCTTTCCAGAACCCCGATTTACCACCTCTTTATTACACTGTTCCTGCACTCTACTAAGCTGGAGGCGTGAAACTCAGTAGGGATTTTGATTATGCTCTTGCATGAGGACCACATATAAAACTCTGCACTTGCCACAGGACTGCTAGTTTTCTTAGTGGTAGACTTATCTTCCCACTGCTCTTTTATTCTGGAACATAATAATTTATTACTTGCTGTGCAGCACTTCCACCATTTTCAGTGCCAGACATGATATTAGCCTCCTGGCACAGTGAGTCTCAATTGTCAGGTGTTTGCCAAAGTACCGTGACACTGAATATCAGTGGTGAGGCTATTTAGATTGGTGGCAGGGCTTAACTGATGGACAGATGTGAGCACGTAGGAGACTTGCACTCTCTAAAGGGAAATGGTTGCTCAGAAACAGTCTCTAACAGGATATGATGCAAACCAAGTTTAGAAATCTTGAAATTTCTGATTTCTGGCATGGCTACCAGATAATAAAAAAAGAGATAGGAAAAGTGGAGGGTGTGCTACTTGAACTGAATTACATGGGTGATGTGAGGGAAACGATGATCCTTCTATAATAACTTGCATGACTTGGTGTAAGCCTGGGGTTCCATCTCATCACTCACCTGCCATCAGTCTAAGAATGGGTCACTTGTCAGGGCAGTGACTTTCTAGAGGAAGACAAAGTCTGATTCTCTGATGAAAGGAGTGCTATGCCAGTTCCCAAATAATATATCTGAAGACTGTTTTTGGAACGGTAGGGCTGATCTCTGTCCCAGGCCCATCTTGACCACACCACCATGTGTTATCCATGAAAACACAACTCTGTCTGGCTTTTTCCACAGGAACATCACAACACCTTTATCATACCTGTACATATTTGCAAACTGTTCTAAGATAAAACAGGAAATCACAGGTAAGACTAAGATAATTCATATAGTTCAAAGAAGACACAAACCATGGACACTATTTATACCACCTCATGCTTGGAAGTAGATATAGCAAGATACGGAAAGTAGCATTTGTGGTGTCTGCAAGCTACATCTGTACTGTTGAGCAGAGAACCAGTTAAACCTTAATCTGTCTGGAGGCATAGTCTTGTCGAAACATCATTTCATTATTCCACAACCTATGCTACATGTAGGTCAAAAAATATACTGTCCTTTGATGGACATTTTTGGCAAACTCCTCACTTAGAAAACAGCAATGTGACTCAAAAAGCATGGGAAGATTATAGTTCATTCCCTAATCAAGAGCAGGGGTTATTTTCAAGGCTAAAGACTGGACAGTGCTAAACAGGTGTTTCTTCATGTTATTTTAGAAGTATACTTACAGCATTAGCCATAGAGCTACATAGTCCCTTTCTATACCGCCAACTATAGATCCACACTATGGGCATCATGATTACTTCTCTTCCAGGAGTTTACTGAAATATAAAATTTAGTAGCACTTGATTACACTTGGTCTCAGCTATCCATTGATCACTTGATCAAAGGTGTTAAAATCATATGATAGCCACAGTAGGCACATACTGGAGGTAGTCTCATTATAATTTTCAGTTATCAATCTATAACATAATTTTTTTCCTGCTTTACAAGGCTATAGGGAGAATAATTGTATTCTATGGGGCTAGAAGGGACCTCAATAGAGCATCAAGTCAACTTTCTTGATTTACATTAAAAGTGTAAAAAAGAATTGTGAGATTATCTGATCTTTCAGTAATGCTAGACATGAAAGTACCTAAGACACTTAGCAAGATCGGGAAGCTCTCCTTATACAGCAGTCACTAAATAGCTACAATAGATCTCTGACGAAACCTTCTCCCTGTTTTTGGAGACTTATGAGAAGAGTTTGCTCTTGATTCTACCACTGAATTAATTTTCCAGTGATTTTCTTCTTTATAGATTAGATAAAACTGATAAGAAAGGATATGTAATTCACTAAAAACAACAAACGTGGGCAGTAATTACCAAAATTTCAAGGCTAAGCTCAGAAGAAAATGTCAGAACAGGATCTTTCAGAAGTTTTTTCTAATACAAGGTCCAGTAGTATGAGATATTGTCATTAAGCTCTGGGAAGATGGAGTGAAGAGTGGCCCTAGTAAAATTCATTGTCAGTCTAGGGCTGAGAGGGCAAGTGAGCTATTCTACTGAGTATAGAGTCAAATGGCCGTTCTATATGAATAATTAAGAAAATGTGTCAAAATCAATCAAATCCATAGCAATGAAGACAAACATATAGATGCTGCATAGGCTGAGTTGATCAAATGCACAGGTATGGAAAAGGAAGGCTTACTGCTGCCTAAGCAATATTGTAATTGTCTGAAGATAATTAATGGCTATTTGAATACGGATTGTTCATATTGCTTTCTCACAAGTAACCTGCACCTACAAGGCAGAACTCAAGAGAACTCAGGATTCCTGACAGTCTTTGAGTCTATTTTTTTTACCAAATGGTACACAGAAGGGGGACTTGAATTCCAGTGGACGTTTGAACAGATTTCTCTAAATAAATAAAAGTACCATTGTCCCTGTGTCTGTTCAACCATAAGCTTAATGACTCCTGTTGTCTTTTATCTAAAGGAGTTTTCTTCTACAAGTGGTGAAGAGTGGAATGTAAAGTCTTAAACTGGAAATCATCTGAAGGTCCATATCCATCTCCATATCTGGTACTTTTCTATAAGAATCTTCCATTATTGACTTCACTTTATGTTTAGATTTAACTGGAATGTTTCAATTAACATGAAACATTTGAAGCATAACCGTTTGAAAGATGTGGTAAGGAGGGGCAGAAGGATGGGTATGGAGGGCCTTATCTACCTTGTTTCTTGTGTGCAGAAAATGCAATATATGTGTCTGAAATACCCCTATGTTCTAAGATCACGTGCCAGTCCTTTATAACTACTCTGTGTATATGTGTTTAATAGCCTCATGGTGAAGGAGAGAGCACAATTTATGCTGAGAGCTCTAGCTCTCTACTGTGCCTTACACTCTAAGAAATTTTCAGACATATAAGAATTATGACATACAAGGCATGAAATTGAAAACAAAAAGACACAGCTAAATTATTTGTAAAGTTACTGCTACAGAGATATAGATCCAAATCTGCAGGCATAAACTGATGGAGCTCTTATGTCTTCAGTGGAGCAATAATCTTAACCGCATGCAGCAAATTATCCTTTCCCCATTTCAAGGATACTGCAATAGAATAATCTGGGCAGCCAAGGCTGCCTAAAAAATGGGGTCCTTGTTCAAGGGGAAGTCAGAGAGTTTCTGAGTGTGGCTGTATATGGAGTGTCCTAACCCCCTTCACAAAACTATCCGAGTCACCTGCAGCTCTACAGAGGGTGTAAAGTAAGCAACTAAAAGAACTGAATTCAGTAAGTGTAGGCAGGAAAGAGAAAATTTTTAGATTTTTTTTTTTAAACTGTCATCCACAGCTCCTCAGTGAGTTCCTAAGAGACAAAGTACTTTCAAGTCTTATGTTTCTTCATCTTTATCTCCGCCCCCTCCTCCTTTTATCTACATAGCAGGGTTTGACTCTGAGGGACAATGTCAAATGATTTTCAGTGCTTTATAACCAAAGGCAGGAGAAGGAAGTTTTTCCTCAGCCTTCTGCTATTCTTGAAACCTTCTCCAACTGCCCCATTTCCTTTTAAGACTTACTAATCAGAAAAAGGAGCATTCTATATTTGAAGTAGGCTTAAAATGGGATGTTCCAATAGCACAAAGACACACTTCACCTGAAGTCTGACTTCAAATGACACAGAGCTTTCTGTGAATGCATCACGCTCAACGGGCATGTGGAGACATCCAGTGTGTTTTGGATTACAGATCTGACAGTTGTTTTACTATAACTCCTTGAAGAGGTTTTTAATGACATTTTTCTGGACACGTCAGAAAGTATTATTGCCACAGACTGATTGCTAGTTATTTGTTGGTTGTAGCAGAAAAGTTTCCGTAAATCAGGATCAAGGATGGGATCAATCCTGTGCCTGCATTCAACTTGAAGGAGGAACTAAATAAGGACCATATTGGCTGCAAGTAGTTTAACAGTAACAAGAGTCTGGGGTTGCTGGATCCCATCTTCCTTCATGAGAAACATCCAAAGGAAGAATTCCCCTTTTGAAAATATTGCAATTAGTCTGTTTGATATCATTGAAATATTGAACAAGTTAAGAGAAATAATAAGCTCTGACCTGGTGCTGCTGCTTCCAGCAGTTTTCAAATGCCCATCTGTTACAAAGCGGTGACATTTATTTCTACTCCCTGAACACCCAAGGTAAAAGTATGCATCCCTAACACATGTGCAAGAAAACACCCAAACCATCAGTATTTCTGTCCTCAACCCATTTTTGTGGCACCCATCTGTGCGGGGCTACTGGGCAGCACTGGGCGACTGCATGGGTGGATGAGGTGGATGCAGTGGGCACCAGACACCCCACTGCTCCCAGCTTGGATGGCTCAGGGGGCTCTGGTTGGTGCCAAAACACAAGCAAAAGTTTTTGAGGTATCCCACTTGTGAACCTGTGTATGTTGTTGAATGTCGAAGCCCAGGCCTTACTCCTCTGTTATACGACACAGCATTGTTTTCCTACATCTTCTAGACTTACCTGACCACACAGAAATCAGGATGTGGATTTGGTACAAGTACGACACACCCAACTGACTTCTAGCCAGAAAACACAAGCGAGTTGAAGTCACTTTGGTAAGGATTTAAGGACTGTCTTCTCAGAGATTTCCTCAGAGTCCTGAGAGGTTTTCAACAGTTTGTACTAAATACTTTTTTTGTCATGTTTACACTGTGACAGCTATGTCAAAGCCAACATGAGGAGCTCAGTACAGATGGCCATCGCATCTGTGAATGGAGTGGAAACAAATCCACAAAAGACAGATATTTAATTAGGGCAAATGGTGGGATTATTATTTTGTTGATATACAGACTCCCAGTACAATGACTTTGGCACTGCCTTGATCTTGTGAAAAGAGAGGGCTAAAGGAAATATAGGGAAAGCGTCTGAGCAAAAAATAACCAAATAATAAAATTAAAGTAGGGGAAAACTGACAGCCTTCTCTGTTGAGGTTTTTGTTACAAAACTTGAAATTGCCAAAGGAAGAAGGAAAAAATAAGTATACTATTTGAAAATGTACTTCAAGTTTTTCATATTGTTGCTTCTCCTTTAATTATATGTATATAATATCAACTCCAGCCACAGAATCAGTCTATCCGTATAACAATAAAAAAAAAAACTCTGAAGGAAGTTTAAAAAAAATGTGATTTAAAAGACGGAAATATGCTGAAGAAACAAACTAAGCATGGAAATCACTTGAAATAATGATTTGCTTTGCTACTGTTATTGAGTGGACCAAACTTGTGTTGTGAGCAGAATATTGGTACTATAATCACACTGACCACGTTGAACAAGATGTTATATGAATGCATAAAGGGGGAATCTACACAGATAAAGAAAAATACTTATGGAAAGGAAGTAACTTGTGCAAGACTATATTCAGGGCAAATCCAGGAGAATAACCCAAATTTCACAAATGCCAGAGAAGTATTCACATCGCCCAGACATATTTCATCTTTGTCCTGTGTTGACCTTGTTATGTGTTCTCTTAAAACTTCAGTTCACAGAGACAATTATCCCCTTCATTTTTTGCCATCCTTTTACATTTATTCCAAATCCCTTCATTAGATATCCTACACCTAATTCTGTTCTTTTCTGTATTTTCTAAGACACATTCATAATCTTTATATCCATCAAGGCTCTTGTGAGGGGATGAGCTTTGGAGAATAAACATGAACTGCTTCACTTAACAATTGTCCTAACTAATACACTTTGTCAATGCAACAGCTTAATGGGCAGCAGCATTTGAAAGCTATTTATTAACAAGATCCATCCTTGGCTTCATCCTCCACTTGCTGTTTACTACATGAAAAGATGCATTATATCAAGCATTCCCTCAGTGTAAATTCTCATGTGCCACGAACGATTAAAGTACAAACATTAATGCAATTTATTCCTCAACACTTTCCTTTTCCCTTTTCTTTCCTTCTTTGCTACTGTTTGACCTCCTACAAAGGTGTCATGCCCCAGTACTCTGCATGTGTCAGATGAGGATAACTGAAACACAACAAAATCAAAATCCTGCCTTAAAAAGTTGTTGGGGGAGGGCGGGAGGAGGGTGGAAGAAAGTTTACCTACTTCATGTAATTGACTTATATAGCTGTGCAAATCAAGCGTCGTGATGTAAAATGCTGACTGAATAGTAGACAGATAAAACTGTCACTCAGACGGTAAACTAGAATCTCAGATTAGATCTTAAACCAGTTTGGAAAATGGACTTTGGACACTTTCTTCCTGAGTTTCTCCCAGGAAAAGTTTTATATGTATTCTCTTTTTCCTATTAATATTTTGAAAATAAAATGAGGGGAAAGGAGGGTAGCGAGAGGGCAAGAGAGGGAGAAAGGAGGTGTGGGGGAGAAGAAAGTTATAACCTAAATGGTGCAGTAGCAGCAAACTGTACTGCATTGCAGGCAATTTGAATCAGCTCAGGTAAGAACCTCTTGCATTCTGAGCCTTAGGCTGGTGTAGGTTGAATATATTCAGTCATTCAAATTCCTTCTGTGTCAGGCAGACCCAGTGCAGAAAACTTTAATCCAGAATAATTTAGATCAATTTTTTTCTATAGGTCACACATAGAGAGTTTTTCGATATTGCTATGAACAGCCTTTTTCATTATTTTATTTTAGAAGAAGGAAAGCTGAATATCAAAATGGAAGGGCTATATTGTCAGAAACTTAAAATTCCTCTAATAGTTTTAACTGTTTTGATAGAAAGAGGGTGATTTATAACAGCCCTAAATCTACTTCCTCTCATATTATAGTATCCTGACAGATGTGTTTAGCAGTTCATATACCAGAGGTATAAAAGGTGAGCACTGAAGATTTTACTACCAAAAAAGCCCCAGACCTTGAAGTCAGAAGGGATGTAGTGAGAAAGTAGAAGGAAATGGAACAGAGGAAGGGAAATATGAATCAGTCTGCATGGATTACTTTCTTAATCTCAGGTACGTGAACTTCATAAGCTTTTTAAAACAATTTCAGGCAATTAGAAAAAAGTATATTTTGTAGTGGCTCTTTCTGTAGCTCCCTTTTGCTTACTCAACTTGTGGTAGATTTTAAGCTATTCAGTCTCCATGCCCTTTTTGCATCATGAAGTTCACAGTCCCAGGAAGTTTAAATTTGGTACACTACAATTTAGCTGCGGGCCTTACACCCACACAGAGAACTTGTCTCCCCAAAACTGCTGAACTATCTCGACTCTTCTGATGCCAGAAACTGAAGACTCCTTCTTCAGTGGCCGCAAATCATCACGGTGCAACTGAAACCAGCTAACTTAACTCAAGCTTTACCTTTCTTGAGATGTGGCCTGACACTGAAAAGAGGATACAGGATGGCTAAATCACTGAAAAAGTTATATATTGTTGCAAAGACAACACTTGTACATGGACACGTCGTCTGTACTCAAACAGAGATGAGAAATGAGATTACAAAAGCATCAAGAGCTTACTTCAGTGAGAGCTGTGTAGTTAACTCCTTTAACTTCTTTTGGCTTATTTGCTTTAACCTGGTTTTATCTCACAATTTGCAATACGTAACTGATGTTCCCAGCAAGACTGTTCAAGTGTTTTGCAGCTACAGACTTCCAGTAATGCCTTCATGAGGACATGTCTGAGAATTGTCCAGGAGCATTCACTTACTCAAGGCCCTAAGAAGTGCCACACAGGTAATTTGCTTTCAGTGGTGGATTTGGTGACAGTTGTTTATTCATGAGGAAAATCAAGCTGGAAGTTACAGTGTAGTTTCAAAGCCCAGCTGCTTCCATAAAAGGCTGGAGATCAAATGCAGTCAGGTTGTCATGTGAATTTTTCGAGGCTAAAGTAAAGAGAGATTTGTGTTATGTCTTTATAATTCCTCACTTCTCTTCTTCTGAAACTGAAATGAAAGGTGTATGAAGGAGGAGACTTCATCATATTGTACTTGCCAGGCTCCTTTCATCAGTGTCCCAGGGCCCCACTCAAATCAAGGAATATGAAGGTATATCAGAGAAAAGTTTCCATGCAGGGTGCCCATACTGCTTTACAAGAGCTAACATTACAGATCTCTGGTAGAGTATCTCCTACGCTCCAGGAACAGGTAGGATAAAATACAGGAGAAGAGACAGTAAGCAGTACAGTAGTATGGACAGAGCTGTGACAAAGCTGATGACTGGTCCTTCACTTCTCAGGGCCAATTAGGGCTGTTGGTAGTGGAGTGAAATTAGAGAATACTTTAAATATACCCTGGGCAGCACTTGAATCTGGATACAGGATGTACATTTTACCTCTCATGCTTCTTGATCCCTAGGAAAGAAATTCTGCAGGTAATTTTTTAACCAATACAGGACTTCTACTGTCATCTTTTTCCCCACCCCATTACTGTGGCATGGGAGAAATTGTAGCAAACATCTGTAAAGTTAGCTCTTGGAGAGCTAAGTAGACTGCACTGCATCACAAGTATCCTCCAACATCCCCTCATATCCCTTTGCTTCACAATCAGCAGTGAATTTAACTCAGGGAGGGTGAAGCCTAGGGGTAGAATCATGCCATGCACTCCTCCTCGCTCACACTCAGCAGGCAATTCCCTCCCTGCAGTCTCCAAAGCAGTCTGCACAATGTACTGATGAGTCCTTGCATGAGTCAGACTGAAGCTTAGTTTGCATGGGTGAGAACCCCTACATCACTGAAAGCTATTTGGTTATTTTCATTACAATTCATTGAGTTTTCAGTGGAGGGAGAAATAAAATTATATCATCTTTCTCGTATCATGATCTCTGCTTAGAATAACCTGTTTACTGTAATCAAATGCCTGGTAACAGACATCGGATAACAGAAGAGAATAAAAGCAGCTCTTGTCAAATGAAAAGAAGGCAAAATCCCAAGCTTTGGAAGAAAAAATTAATTCTTGGTGGCATATACTTTAATTCTAAAAAGGATGACATTTCCAAAGCTAGCAGATCAGTGTGATAATGTAAATGGTATACCTGGCTTGTTGACAGAGATTTTGGTCATTTACTAGAATCGTACTTGGGAACCTGAAGATCAGGAGTCAGCATCACAAGGAGAAAAGATGCAGAAATGGCTTTGAACAACCAAGAGAGCATTTCAGCAATGAGTATTCTCCAAGAAGAGATCAATTTTTATTAACCATGGAAAGAGCAGAATCAGTAAGTAATGAACCAATAAATGAGGTAATCTGTGAAAAAAGTGGAGAAAGTATCACAAAAAGATGTTTACCTGTTAGGCATTTCTATCAGCTCAGGGGAAAGCAGACTCACGACCATCTAGGAAAGAGAGTTCTCCTTTTTTGTATCAGTACATATCACAGAATCACAGAACAGCTGAGGTGGGAAGCCAGATTTATGTCTCCCAAGGCTCTTTTGCATGGTACCCAATGGATGTTCAGAAAACTGAAAAAAATTAGCCTGCTAAACAAAAGCTAAGACACCCTCTTCCTCACTCTTGTCCTCATCCTCTCACACAGAAAGCCCATTTTCAACATTTTCTAACAAAATCTTAACACCAGGTTTTATTTTAATGGGATAGTTATTGAATTTAGATTGCAGGTGGCTGACACAATGAATTTGCTCAGCAAATCTCCAAAAAAAGAAAAAAAAAAAAGAGTAACACAGAGATGGAGTTAGAGAAAATAGACCCTGAAAATTTTGTTATAGTGCTCACCACTGCAATGCTTTTGCTTCTGCATGTTCCATTGGATTTGAAGACTACTAACCACAGGAGCTGGCCAGAAAGCTCTCTGTATATTCATTTCTTAAAAACGGGTAATACAGAGCTGTATCAAAAGGCAAGGCAAGGAATTGCCATGGATTGGTTTTCAATTGTTATATAAAGTAACAGAACAATAAATGCTAAAGTATTACTTCAAAACCTAGGTTTGGGAAGGTGGAAGAGGAATTAAAAAAAGGTAAAGAATCTATTTCAAACATTGTCCATGGTAATATTTACTTAGAGGGAGAAAGAATTCTGTTTCCTTTTTGTAAAATTTTTGATTACTATCTTCGGTATGTTATAAACTCCTCTGGGAAAAATCTGAGTTTTTCTCACAGACACATTTGAATCCTCCATATTAATGTTTGGTATGAGAAATGAGATGATCTGCATATATAACTATACATCTTTATTTATATGTCATCTACAAGAAAGAATAAAAAAGTACTTTGGTTCACTTCTTCACCTAATATAGCAACCAACAACTACAGAAAACAAGGTTGAATTGCAACAATATATAAATAAATGAGAGAAGTGGATAAATCCAAACAATAAAGAATGAGGTTAATTCAGATACATTTGGAGTATTTTTCGTGTAACAGAAAAGATACAGAAAATTTTTAAGTCATTATGGAAAAGATTTGCTATAAAATCATAAAGAATCTACAGCATTTTAACTACATTTATAATGGTTAACTAGGATAGATGACTAAGGCTAGGATAAGAACTGCCTCCTCTGGAGTCCTTAAATGTCTTCCTAAAAGACTTATTCTATCTATTTCAAGAGTGGATGGACAAATTTCAGTGCACTGAAAAGGGGCACTGCAAAACAGCTGATACTCATTACTTAATCTTGGGAAAAAATCTAAGAATCCCTCAATGTTGTGCTGCAGCAAGAATTTGTCATTGCTGAGATGCACAAAATGCACAGCAATGTGGTGTCCCAGAACACGGAGGTATTATTCACCAGTGTGAATGCAGCTGGAGACCACAAATGATATCTTTTCTGTTAGAATTCACCTCCAATCAATTTACTTCAGTACAATAAGGTATTGTTGTCCTCTGAGTGGTAGTAATTTTCTGTCTGCCCTCTTAAACCCTCAGAATAGGTGAGGTAATATAATTTAGTTAACTCTGTAATGAAAGATGGTTGGACTAAATCATGGGACTTTTGCCTTTTTTGTCCACATTGAAGTCCATAAAGACACAGTGGCTCAGATAATCCAGAAAATAAGTACAACAGTTTATCTTTGAGAATATGAGAAATGTGTTTCTAGATAAGACCAGATAGTTCGTCTGTCTGGATAGTCCATCTGGTCCAGGACTATGCAATATGATAGACTGTTTAAGAACAGTATGGTCTGGTCACTTCTGACACTTCATTGTCCAGCTGGTTAGCGATGTTAGAAACTACACCCAAATCTGTTCCTTTCAGCCTCTGTTGTTCATGAAGTTATGTAATCTTTTCCTGAATCTGAAAAGAATGTCTTCACAACTTCCTGGGGCAAAAAAATTTTGGAAGTTCACTACCTGCTGAGTAAAGAAGTCCTAGAATCAATATCCTGCTGATTTTACTGAAAGCCCATTTGCCTTCACACTGTCCAGAAACATGGACTGCTTTCTCATACACTAAACGCCTATCCAGTTCTGAAGTTACCTTCATTTCTAATGAACATAGCTGGAGTTGTGGGTTTTATTCTTATGTATCAGAATTACAATGTTTAGGAATGCACCAGTCACAGCTGACAGCATGTCAGTGTGTCCTGTCCTCAGAGGCTGTGAGATGACACATATCACTGACACAACAGTCTACCAACCTTCTTTTCAAAGCCACACATGCTTTCAAGAAAACTTGGAACCAAGAGGAGACAAAAATTGACACTGGAATTAGTAGTTTAGCTATTGTTATTAAACACAGATTTCTTTACCAGATATCCCCGGAGAAAAGAAGTGATAAGACAAAGTTTAAGTTCACTTCAGAGTACTTTAATATGAAGGAAGGTTACTCAGCAAAATAATTGAGACCATTCATAAAATGCTGCAAACCAGTAACATGTCGGTGGTGCAAGGGTGTGCTTTAGCTCTGCTGTTTCCTGATTGTCCTGAGGACTGATCACCTATGCTGAGAAGCGGAGAGAGAGACGAAGTCTGGGCAGGGAGTTTCTTTTGATGCTGAGCCCTCTCCTGAAACCGATCGTGCAGCTTATCAAAATACTTAAACTAAAATTTCACGGTACTCTGAGCATCATTTTCTGGTGCCTTATTTGATAACTCAGCATCTGATTTTCGGAAGACTTGTGCACTCTAAACCATGTCTTGAGAAAAAATAAGTGCTCTGCTTTAAGTCTCCAAAGTGCTAACAACTTTAAAACTCTGTTCCTTAAAGCAGACATCCCAAATAATCAAATAGTTTTATTTTCATCTGTCTCTTAGTTCTTTAGCTTTATGATGGGAAAACCGTCCATTGTTTCTTGGGGAAGTCATGAAGGTACTTTCTTTCATGTTTGGGAAACACAGATGTGAGATAGATGAAAAAAATGAAAGGCTAGTGAGTAATTAATAGTTCTGCCTTCAAAGCCAGCCAGACAGAAAATGCACTTAAACAATACAGAAAGAGAAGGCATCTGAAATAGCCGCTTTCCACTTTGCACCTTCAAAGAGGCAAGGATTCTGTGGGGAAAAAAAAAACAACCCAGAAACCCAAACAGAATTATTGTGTGATCATATTGAAAGGCTGCTTCATAATGCAGTTTCTAATTTCAAATGATTGATTTAGCAATAGAGCCGGTGTGAAATTCGTTGACAGAGCCATTTGCTTTTTGAAACCGCAATTCCATCAAAATGGAAATGATCACAAAAAAGTGTTGATTTTCCTGACATTTTTGGGTTGGAGGGGGGAGGGAAATGTATTTCATCCCATTTTCACTTTTTCAAAGCTAAACTTTTCATGTGACTTTTTTTTCTATCAGGCCTGATAATATACAAGACAAAGTACAAATGACAAAACCAATGGAACAATAAATATACTTTCACAACAGAATTTCAAAATTATAGAGTATATAATAGTTACATTTTAAAATCAGGAGGCCATTCACAAAACAAAATTTATATCCTTTACATTACTCTATTGTTTGAACTTCTGTACATATATATATTCCATTATAAAAACAGGGCAGGAAAAGGGTCTAATTACAAAGCAACAAGCTGTTGGTTGTTTTGTGTTTTGTTTTTTAATTCCATCATGTGGCACTGGAAAGGTTGAATCATTTAGAGGTGCCACCCAGGACACATTGTTTCAATTTTTTGGTACCAATAATAGGTTGCAAACATTAGCATAGCCTGCCTAAGTAAAAGGAGACGTGGTTTCCATTTTGGAGATTGTAGCAAAGCAGACAGACTTTATAAGCGAGCCCCTGTTTGGTTTTCTCAAGCGGCCTGTTGCTGCCCTGGTCTGATCTCTTACCCACACGTAGGTGAACATCATGACCATTCCCCGATCAGTGGGGGAATCAGTTTCTTTCAGTGTTCCTCAGTTCAACCCTTCTGTTCAGTCAGATCACACCTCCCAGTTCTCTTTACATATATTCCTTATATATACCATACTCTTTTTGTGTAAAATGACAGAACATGGAAAATACACCAGCCTTAATATGGGGGCTTCTATACATTGATTCACTTTATTTATGTTCAGTGCTATTGTCACAGAGACTACTGCTGTTTGCGGAACATGGGAGCTGTGAGGATTGCAATACTAGAAGCTTCACTGCTGTTGTGCTGGCTGTTCACTGATGTCAATGTTAATCTTGCTTCACAGAAAATATGCAAAAGTTTAGTCTAGTGCTAAAGACTCGGTCATATTTATTGCCTACAAGACACAGCTCTAACATTTGTTCCTAAATTGTGTGAGCACTGTGTAACAAGACATTGCCACAAAGCTATAGCCACAAGGATAATGCCAAGCTTATGTATTTTTTGAGCAAGAAATCAGGCAAGGGAAGCAGGAGACCTGCATGGTTGAGCTGGGAGCTTCTGAAAAAGCTCAAGTGGAAGAAGGAAGTTTACAGTAAGTGGAAGAAGGGACTGACCACTTGGGAAGATTACAAGAATGCTGCCAGAGTATGCAGGGATGAAACGAGGAAAGCCAAGGCCTCCTTGGAATTGAATCTGTCAAGGGATGTCAAGGTCAACAGGAAGGGTTTCTTCAGGTACATCGGAGGGAAAAGGAAAACTGGAGAAAACGTGGGCCTGCTGTTGAATGAGACAGGTGCCATGGTGACAGATGAGGCAGAGAAGGCAGAATTACTGAATAACTTCTTTGCCTCAGTCTTTACTGCTGAGGCCAGCCCTCAGGAGTCCCAGACTTTACAGGGAACAGAGGAAGTCTGGAGGAAGGAGGACTTTCCCTTGGTTGAGGAGGATCAAGTTAGAGATCAGCTAAGCAAACTGGACATCCCCAAGTCCATGGGTCCTGATGGGATGCACCCGCGAGTGCTGAGGGAGCTGGCAGAAGTCACTGCTGGGCTGCTCTCCATCATCTTTGAAAGGTGCTGGAGAACAGGCAAGGTGCCTGAGGGCTGGAGGAAAGCCAATGTCACCCTAGTCTTCAAAAAGGGCAAGAAGAAAGACCTGGGAAACTACAGGCCACTCAGCCTCACCTCCATCCCTGGGAAGATGATGGAACAGCTTGTTCTGGGCATCATCTCAAAGCATCTGGAGGAAAAGAAGGTTATCAGAAGTAGCCAACATAGATTCACCAAGGGGAAGTCATGTCTGACTAATCTGATAACCTTCTACAATGGCATGACTGGACGGATAGATGAGGGGAGGGCAGTGGATGTTGTCTACCTTGACTTCAGCAAGGATTTTGACACTATCTCCCACAGCATCCTCATAGGCAAGCTTAGGAAGCGTGGGTTGGATGAATGGACAGTGGGGTGGATTGAAAACTGGCTGGCAGAGAGAGCTCAGAGGCTTGTGCTTAGTGGCACAGAGTCTAGGTGGAGGTCTGTGACAAGTGGTGCTCCCCAGGGGTCGGTACTGGGTCCAGTCCTGTTCAACATATTCATCAGTGACCTGGATGAAGGGATGGAGTGTACCCTCAGCAATTTTGCTGATGACACAAAACTGGGAGGGGTGGCTGGCACACCGGAAGGCTGTGCTGCCATTCAGCGTGACCTGGACAGGCTGGAAAGTTAGGCAGAGAGAAACCTCATGAAGTTCAACAAGGGCAAGTGTAAGGTCCTGCACAAATACTTAAAGGGAGGGTGCCGGGAGGATGGCACCAGTCTTTTTTCAGTGGTGCCTAGTGACAGGACAAGAGGTAACAGGCACAAACTTGAAAGTAGGAAGTTCCACCTAAACATGAGGAGGAACTTCTTTACTTTGAGGGTGGCAGAACACTGGAACAGACTGCCCAGAGAGGTGATGGAGTCTCAGACTCTGCAGACAGTCAAAACCCACCTGGACACCGTCCTGTGCAACCTGCTGTAAGTGAACCTGCTGTGGCAGGGGGGATGGACTAGATGATCTCCAGAGGTCCCTTCCAACCCCTGTGATTCTGTGATTCTGTGATTCTGTGAATCCTTCTTTATAGAGCAGTCAAAACAATGATACAAAACAATCATAAATTTCACCTAATCTGGATGGACATACTCCTTCACCATCACAGAGGCCACAGAACTGCAAGTCCACTTTACACTTCATAAACATATCCCTTTTATTCCCTCTCTGAATCAAAAAATATCTTGTACCAGCTGCCGGAATTCGTTATCATGTTCTTGCTTGGACAGTTCATCTATCTATAATGCTTTTATAGGATACACTTTTGCTAATCCTTTAACAAAGACTTTATATTAATAAACGTACTAACTAAAGCTCCAGATAGGTCTATGGGCACCTGTCTCATAAGGATATGACTCATCATTTGGAAGTACTCATTGATCACCATTGACTCAAACTTATTTGACTAGTTAAATGGTTTGGCTACTCTAGTTTAGAGTAAATCTTAACTATGAATGGACAAAGTTTGGGGAGAGGAACTTCATCACTTCTCAAGATTTTTGAAGACTTTTTTATTAATCAAATTTATATGGTTCTTGGTGAAAGGGGGGAAAAACATCCTTTATAAAACCAGTTTCACACTCTAGTAGACACACTTAAGTGCACCGTCATTAGCTGTCAAACCTCACTTCTAATTCATCTAAGTAGATAAGATAGCTAAAGAATCATTGCAATGTGCTTTATATAAATATATTTATGCAAGTGTGTGTCTGTGTTATATTTCATTGTTTCATTTCATCTAGTGTTATCAAACTTCGTCATTTTCTCTGTGTTTTCTGGTAAAGCTAAATTATTTTACATGAGATTTTGCAAAATAAATATGCAAATATATCTCACCAAGAAGGAAGGAAAGCAGCAACTTTTAACTACTTGATTACAGCCTTTGACATTCTTTAGAAATCAGTGATACCGACTGCTCTATAATATGTATAAATGTGTCTTATCTCTTTCTTTAATATTCATGATATTTCACCTCATTCATCCATCTCATCTCTATTCTGTATATATCACCTATGTTAATGACAACGCACTATGAAACATCCATAGTGGCCTCCTTTTCTGCTCTCCCCCTTAGCCTTCCCTGACCTCATTTCTGCTGCTGAGAAAACTAATTTACTTGTACAGCAACTGCTGAGCCCGCTAGAGTTCAGACTTTTAACATAACCTAATGCTGGTTTATCTTTATATTTGGGGCAGTAATTTCAAGCAATGGCTTCACAAATAGCTGGCTCATCTCTGCAGGGCAGACAGCTGGAAATGGAAACCATTAGTACTGGGGAAAAACAGATAAGTTATTCACATTCACATACATATAAAGCCCTTATAATTTCAGCTCTTTGACTAAGATCCTCACCATAGCCTTGACCTTTCCTCCTGGAGAATCAATCCCAGTTGGGTAACAAAGAAACCACTAGAAACCCTGAATGCCAATATTTAGCAATTCCAATGCTCCCGATTTATTTCAATTAGTGAACATTTCTTAAAAGACCAACCTTACCTTTGCCCTATGAATTGCAGTAAATTACAGCCAGCAGCCTGAAAGAGAAGCAAGTTTTTTGATTTCTCTTTGACTGGGGTGTTTTTGCACTAAATCTCAGAGGCCAGCAGAACATCTCATGACACATGTAAACAGAGGATGCACAGAGTCTAACAGAAGCAAACCAAAGATGCCAGGGTTTTAATAGCCAAGAATAAAGACCTAATAAAAGAAAGAAAATAAATACATAAAAGGGTGAAGGTAGCTATGGAATTAATATTCTCTCTCGTCATCACACACACACAAGTGGTACTTTGCCTTTTTGGCTTGTCAAGCCCACCTTAGCAGCAGGCTTAGTCTAGGTCCTTTTTGCCAGTGCTCAGTCATACTGCCTCTCAGGCAACACTTCCGATTCCTGAATGAATCAATTTGCCAAGCTATAAATATGTGAATGGTCTACTGGGTATGATGGCTCCCAGCTGAAAACACAAAGCCAAAATAATAAAGAGAGAAGGAAATGAACGCAAGAGGTGGACTGAAGAATAAAATGTTTCAGACTTGCCAGACATGGGGGAAGCTATGCTTTTCTTTGTTCATAAATGAAAAGGAAATAATTTTTTTATTTGCCTTGTAGTGATGGCACAAAAATTACTCTCTTCAAATTTCTCCAGTGTTCTCTTTTTCTGCTTTGGTTATATTTAATTATATCTTCTGCTGAAATCAGGCTGTCAACCAAAAATTTTAAATGGCCATTAAGTACTATAGTTTACATTATTTTTTAATGAGATTCTCTGGGAATAACTCTCTTGAATTTGTTGCATATGAAAGTCTGACAAAAAGGTCCAGAACTGTATGTGTGTTCAAGTGTGTGTGGATGCGTACAAACATGCATGAACTCACATACTCCAGCATATATGTACACATTATCTAGCTAATGCCTGTGATGTTTTTCTTCAGACAGTTTACCTAAAAGATTTTCAAAGCGGACTTGGTGCCTCCAAAGTATCTTGAATGCCTTCATGTCTTTATCATATAATTGTATTTCCCTCAATAATGGTAAAGAAAAAGATATTACCTTAGCTGAAATAGCTAGAGATGGCTAGATTGTTACTTTGGGCACAGATTTGAATAGGGGTAGTTTTGGAGATACCCGTTCCTCCAAGACCACCCCCATTTATGCTGTGCCCTCTGAAACCATGGTTACTTCTTTGAGTTTACAGTTTCCACCCAACCAGTAAGACCTGGAGGAAGGACCTCATAAACTGGGGAACCCTGAAGCTCTTGTATATGTAGGGGAGCAGGGCAGCATGACCGCTCCTATCCCACTAGGAAACAGACATGCAGACAAATGTTGCAGTAAATGGGAACGCAGCCCGCAGTAATTCTTTCTGCCCCTTCTTTCTCCCGTTCATCTGCAGTGGCTATGGCACTGCTGGTCCTTGGGGTGCTCATTTCTCCTCTGCCTCTCGAAGCAAAATCCTTCTGGTTGATATAACACGTCTCACTCACAGTCTCTGAGCTGGTAGTGGCCTTTGTAACCTATCTGCTGTGATGCCTTTTTTCCCCATGCTAATATTGGCTGGCCCAGATAGAAAGGTCAATGAGCAAATAGAGGAGGCTTTCCTTACCTAAAGCAGGAGAGCTCATACATTAAGATCCAGAGTACTGAGGTTCAATGTCTGCTGTCTGGCAGTTCAGCCACAGGCACACGGAAACACCTGAAGCACTTTCTTTGCAGAGATGACTATAAATGGTGATATATTCCTATCTTGAAAGTTTCAAGGCCAAAGCCTACTCCTCTTAAATTCAGTGTCAAGGATCCTATTGATTTCAAGGGATTTGTTTTCAGCCATCAAACTAGAAATGTATTCCTTTAAGGATAGGCAGAAATATAAGGTAAGATAGAAGCAGGAAGGGGAAGAATCAAGGATTTCAGTCATTCAGTAACGTTTGCTGGATTCACCTTTGTTATTCAAATGTCAAAGAAATGTCTTTTATTCCTTAAAGTGCAAACACCCTGAAGGTGAAGTGTTAGCACATCTATAATTGTTATTTCTCTTGAATGTAGGAAGCTTCTTCCCATTTTGCCTTTTGAATAATAGAGGAACTGATGATAGTATTGGACTCACAAGGCACAACTTTGTTGGTTGTGTTCCAAAATTTTGTTTGGGCATTTTAAACAGAGAGAGTCGTGGGATAAAAAATAGGTTCAACTGATGCCTTTTAATACATATCATACAAAAATTGTGTACATGCTTAAATATATAGAAGAATTTTATCACTGAGTTCAATGAGGCTGCTTGATTCAATAAATTCATATGAGAGTGTTTTTGCAGAATCAGGTTCTCAGTCTGAACTCTGTGAGACAAGGGCTTGTCCTCACCATACTTGTCTACACAGAGATTAACAGTTTTTTGAGCATTATATAAATAATCACTCATCACAAATGCTAACGGATTCCTGTTAAAGACCCCACTTGCTATTCAACAGACACATGATATTTAGCAGTGAGGAATTTAAAACCCTTGAGATAACATCAATTTGCTACAAGTAAAATTTTAAATCATATTGCCCCTCAGAAATATCCACTGAATTCTTGTAATGTGGACATCTATGTGGATGGGGTCCAGGGCTCTCAGATCTATCATAGTGGGTATTTCCATAAAGAGTGTTTCGGTAGGTAATAAAACTTACAAATGACCTCTGATTTCAGTATTTTTTGTTTCTGTAAATATGCTTTGCATATGTGGTAACAATGGTGAGGTGGGAAAGGATGAAAACAGTTAAAAACTGGAGCAGGTCACATGATCTTCATGCTAGAGATTAAGTATATAGGAAGACCAGTTTCTTAATTGCACTAAAAAACTCCTTCCTTTTCTTATAATACTTCCCAATTATGGTCCGAGATTGTAAGTGTGCAGCAGTCAATCAGCCTGAGTGGAAAAGCAGTCAGAGGGTTTTGCTTTGTTTTTATGTTAGTTAGTCACAAGCCATTTGGTAACAAGAATATTTGGAGATTATCTTAAAATCTTATGTGGCAGTAAGTATGAGAAAAAAACCACACTGGTGTTAATTCTCTGTCAGAGCATCACTTCATGTCTCTGGGTCAGTGTTTTAGCCACTCTCCAATCTTACAGAGTCAATTTTGCTTTGAACAGAGAAGAAAGTTCCTTTGTTTAATGTGCCTCAAAAATCAGCCCAAGTCAACATTAAATCTTGTTGAGACAGGAACAAATTGTGCTGAGTAGCACATTGCTGAAATATTTTGGTGACATTGAGGATAGATAACCTTCTTATACAGACAGTAACGTCCAAACCTTCAGGATTTTCACCTTAAGGAATATTAAGCTACAATCCCAGACCACAGGGACAATTTGACATGGAGTTTGTCTTTTTCATTGACAAGGAGCTATCCAGTGCCGCCCAGAGTGCACTACCACCAGGGAGCACAGCCAAAGATGTCTCATGGTCTTCAAAAGATGAGCACATAAATACAGTGTATTATCTCTTTTGTGTCAGCTAAAAGGATTTTCTTGCAGAAGACATGCTGAAGGATTTCATGTTCATTTAGGGTAGTCCTGGAATTTAGAAGCACGTGGTGTTGCAGTTTTCCTTCTGTTTTATAACTTTGCACTTTTATTTTTTTTTAAGTAATTCTACCTATGTTTTTATATCTGATTTAAAAGACAGTAGTATGCCACTTACAACGTTTAGTTTAGGCATCCAACTTAGATGTTTAGAAAAGAGTCTTGCCACATCAGATACACAGCAGAGAAAAGAAGGTTATTTAGTATTTTCAGTGATTATAAATGCCCTTGAAAGTGACAATTCTTTTCTTCCATTGACTACACAGGGATCTGACAGTCTAAGCTTTGCTACCTAAATTAGACACTTTAAATAAAAGGTAAGAATCAGTATGGGTTATCTACACCATTATTTAAGAGTTAGGCGTATATCTGTACAGGAGAAGCACTTATATATCACTTTATTCAATATTGTTTTTATTTTTCTACCTCTGCCTTTGATGAAGTACATGTTTTTGGTAAAAAAATACTATAAAAAGCCATTATATTTAACATTATTATTATTTAACAGCAATGCTTAGTTTTGCACACATTGTATCATTTAAGCTTCTCTTGATAGCTGATAAGCATTTTTATAACTTTCGTGACAAAATATGCTGTATAAATGCAACATTTATGAACACTCTCCACCACATATTTCTTAACTAGCTAAATTAATAGTATCATTTGGTATTTGAATTGCCAAAAGTAATTTTCTTTTTTTGTCTTGCATATTTTTTTTTCCCCTGTGTATAATTTCCTGGGACACAGACTGAAGAGTGAAACGCATTGTCTTGTGCACCATTCACCAGTAAAACTGCCAGTAGAGCTCTAATTTCATATTCTCTGCTGCTGGAGATGATATAAAATGCAGAACAAAACAGCTTGATTTTCAGATTGTAGAGTAAGTTTGAAGCAGTATCAGTTACAGCAAGTTGACTAAATTTCAGTCATATCTGGCAGAGAATAAATGTAGGACACTACAGTGTCATCTTACTAAGATCCTATTCTTGTCCGTGAATTGCAAAAATGTTTTGAATTAAAAGAACTGAGGATTACTATTTAATTCTTTTTTCTTTTTTTCGGAGGCATAGAAGAATGAATACCTTTACTTATTGCATTACTTTGTACGAATTTCAGGAGAAGGTTATATTAAGTAAGAATTTTCCATGAGAAAAGGTATTAGTGGACCTGGTAATGTTCAGTGCACAATCAACACCTTTCTGAAAATGTTCTGGTTATTAGCCCTCTGGAAAAAATGAAGATTATTTCTATATCACTTTCCAGCACTATTCCTAGCGTAATTTATTCATCCACAGTTCTGCCTTAAAAGCTTTTTCTCCGCCCAAAGTAGGCTTTTCCACTATGGATTTGCTTGTAAATCTGACCTTTGAGATGTGATTTGGAAAGTTTTGCTGAAAAGAATCAGTTTATTGAGTTAAATATTTCTCAGACAAGTCTTGAAAAGCTTTACTGGTGTTTAGTTACATTTTTGGTCAAAATTGTGAAGGTGGCACTGATCTGTCCAGCCCATGGCATTCATCTGGGGTCAGATGCATGTAGGAAGTCCGGTAGACCTGATCAAGCTAAGCATCTCAAACACCAAAATACAGAAGAGCATCTCTTTCCCTTGAAAAAACAATTGCCTAGGTCTTTGAATCTACCATGGTATAAGTCAGGATTTTAAATTTTTTCGTGTCTTGTGGTGTTTTTCCTAACCAGCGAAGATTATTCCCATATGCTTACTTCCCCATTTACATCCTCCCACCCATCTACGTACACAGAAAAACAGAGTAAGAGGAGGTGTAATGTTCTTAAAAGCACATCTTATTTTAAACCTATAGGTTTAATGGAATTTCTTTTCCTATTATAATTCACATTATTTCTTCTTAATCCAAGTATTTCTGCCTGTAAATATTTACTTTCTACCCAGCTTGACTGAATGTGGAGGTCTTTCATTCTCTCTTTTGATTCTTTGAAGTCCAACATGCACTATTGCAGATATCTGAACCATAAAACATCCTGTCAAATTCATTCAGTAACATAATACAGGTGCTATGCCAAGGCCTAAAGATAGACCCAAATTGATCATGTATGATTACAGGCAATGCTGTGACACAAACCTTTCAAATGTCGTACTAAGAAAGACAAGCTGGAAATAGGAGCATAATTAGGCCCTTTCTTTAGCAAGAGTACATTTCTGCAGTGATGGAGTAATTGCAGCCCTACTGTGATATGTAGAAACTTTCTCAGAAGGCAGAAAAAGGCCCTGGAAATTGTAGCCATTCAAGAAATCACTGGGTCTCTATTTCTGTTGAATATTTAGGAATATAAGCAAATACAAGCTTTAGGTAATACAAGCATGCACAAATTAATATAATCTCTAATATTTGCAAATATTGCTCAGAGTGAATTGAATTTTCCTACCAGGGTTTTTTTAAAAGAATATTGCTCAGAGTGAATTGAATTTTCCTACCAGGGTTTTTTTAAAAGAAGTTGTACTGTGTTAAGGCTTATGGTTTGGCCACAAACCTTTCTTCTCTGTTGCTCAGTTCTTCCATTTGTACTCCATGATTCTGGTATGCTAGGAATCACTAGGAGGTTTCTCCCAAAAAGTTACATGAAAACAAAATAGTACCCAAAGTCTCTGAAATTTATGAGTATAAATCCTTCAGATTCATCTAGAGTGAAGTGTCTATACACTTTTGTGGATCTAAACACTAGCGGTTGGCTTCGTCTCACATAACTTTAGCTAGATAAGCTTTAGGAATAAAAGTTACTCGTTCAGAGCTTGCTCAGAAGCTAGAGAATATTTTTCTCACATGGCCTGGGGACGGAGAGATGCGGGTTGCTACAGAAGCAACTGTCTCTCTTCACTGGTTACTGAGAGAGTTGAGATTTCTAATTTTCTATTTTTAGACTGCAGTTACAACTGGGTTGTAAGTAAAAAATGAAACGCAAATAAAAGCACAAAGGGTTTGTCCTAGAATTCCGCTGTTCAATATTTAACAAAGTGTTTCAGTCTCATAAGTGAAAGAAAAGTCATCCTCAAAGGGACAGTATGTAGTATACTTAAAACCTGGTTCTTGCAGATGTCACAGCTAAAACTGAGGAATCTGGTTGTGACTTTAAATTGCATCTCTAGAATGCAAACCTCGGCCCGATTCTTAAAACATTTGCTTTGATACAAGAAAGGCAATGGAGTGATAGTGATCTGAATTTTGACAGTTCAAAATTAACACTCCAGATCTTTATTAAATGATTCAAAAAGATTCATGTTGAAAACAACCTGGTAGATAAAATAACAGTCTTGAATCAAGGCCCTGAAAATAAGCAAATGTGGCCTGTGTGTACATACTAGTATAGTTTTATGCTCCATTTCCAACATAGATATTACAATAATATTTCACACAAATTGTAGGTCAATTTTCGCATAGATGCTGCCTAAAAGGTGCACAAAATTACAATAGTAGAGGGAATTCACATCATACTTGGCAATGACAATTGAACAGAAAAATAATGCTTTAGTAACCTCACAGCTTTGAATGTGATGGTGAGTTTCACAATGTAAAACGAATGTTCCACCAGAATTCACCAGCTGTAAGTAAAGTGGTTTTCATTGTTGTCCTGGTTTGAGGTAAAACAGGACCAATTTTCTTCAGTAACTTTACTTTTTAGCTAGGCCTCTTCTAACTGCTGAAATTAACAGCACGTTGTGCAGAAAACTGTTGGCTCTCAGTGATAAGACCCGTGTTTATAGTTGATGCCAAGGAACGGTATGCAGAAAGGCTCTTGTTTATATTTATTGCTATAACAACCAATGCCAGCCAACTTTGTTATTTGCCCCGTTGGAGGGTCGGAAGCAGAAAAATGTGGAGGGGTCGCACCTGTGGGGAGGAGCAGACAGGGCAGGTGACCCAAAACTGACCAACTGGGTATTCCATCCCATCTGCCTCATGCTCAGTATAAAAGCTGAGGGATCCAAAGGGTCAGCTCTCTTTTCTTCAATGGCCGGTGTCCGAGGAGGACTGTCTCTGCATCTGCCTTTGATCCTGATCTTGAATCCAGATCCGGAATCCAGTTCCCGTCCATCACTGAGTCCAGTCTGGGGCTTCCCCAGTGCCTGCTGGTGACGTGATTGTCATCCTGGGAGCTTGATATGGTTTTGTATATATTTCATTATTTCTCTTTTTATTATTTTCTTATTAATATTTCATTAAAGTAGTTTAGCTCCTTCTAAACTCTCAAGTCTCTTTTTTCTCTCTCTTTCTTGCCTCCCTTCGGGAGTGGAGCAAGAGAGAGAGAGCATCTGTCGTTGCACCGGATTGGGCCAATCTGGTTGAAACCACGACAATTGTTCTTAGCTTTACGAAACCTATGAATGTTAATGTCATCACCTGCCTTACCAGGACTTATGTAGATTTGCTATATTTTTATTTTCAAATAAAACCCCATGCCAAAACACTATTTCCTATGCTACACTGCATGACCTTGTAGCTTTTTCTCATCACTGTAAAAACTTGAAGACAATTGCAGTTCACTTCTTTTCTTGAGGTTTGACTGTGTTAGGTGGCCAAAAAAGAAAACCATGAAGTCCAGGTCAGGCCAGATTCCCAGACTGCTGGCCCATGAACAGTCAGCACTCCTTCTGATGCCCAAATTTGTCTGGCCTAAATCCCTGTGTTTGGTGTTTCTTATCAACTGGCTCCAGGATTCCAGATGGACTTAATTAGTGAGGAACATTAGTCCCAAGGACTGAGATAGAATTAAGACTAGATGCCTTTTGGCTTGATTTCTGTCAGATTTTAACCCATAGTCCGTATTTCTGGGCAGCCAATCTATACTACACTGTTTATATTTCTTTTGTCTAGAAAATTTTCCTTCATGGACCCTTGATGATTGGTAAGTGCCATAAAAAGCAGGTAACACCAGATTCTTTCCCTGTGGTACATTTGTCCTTGTATTTGTCTATCTACTCTTTTCCACCTTATCTTCAAAGGTCTGTGTAATTAACAGAGGCCAGAGAACAAAGCAGGTGAAATTCCTGGCTTTACAGCTCAATTGCTGTTAGAATTTTTCTCACTCACCTACTTTTTATATGACTCAGTTTATCTATCTAATAAAAATCTAAATTTTTAAGAGACATAATTCCTTGCATTCTCCAGAGGGCAATTTGAACATAGTTCAACTGTGACAGTAGAAAAAGAGCAATTATGTTCACTGACATGGTCTCAATGAAATGAGAGGCACGTAATTTTTTTCCAAAAGTAATTGTCTGGTCTGAACAGACTTTCTAGCGAACGCGTCATGTCCACCCCACCTCCCTAATTTTGTATTTCAGAAAACAATTGACATGCAAACCATAAGCAGGACTGGCTAAGAGATTTAATGTCCCCAGATAACATTTGCATGAATATAGTAGATCATTATTTAAATACCGTCAGCCAGAATGCGGGTTTTCAGATGGCACTAACCTCCACTTCTATCCCAGTGGTGCTAACATTACAAATTTAGAGAACAAATAACTAATGAAACATGTTTATCAATTTAAAGAACATGGAAGACATGATTTATATGCACCTTTACAGTCTTAGCTAGACTGAAATAAATTTTTAATAAGCTGTGTAGGTCGGCTCTGAATTGTGATTATATGACTCACCATTGTGAGACATGTCATAGATGGAAAGGGCTCTCCTTAGAAAACTGACAGTCTTTTCATTGGTGTTAGGCTGTTGCTGTTGTTTCCTACCAAGACATTATGTGTAAACATTTTCTTCAAGTCTCTTTAAGAAGCAATTGCTGTTTACCTTTATTCCTTGAGATGTGGAAAACAATAGTTTTCTACTGAATGTTAAGTAGGTGACTGGCAAAAGAACATGAATGAAGGAATTAATGCATCAGTATTTGAAACCTCATTAACATCTTCCCTTCTGCAAAACACAGGTGTACCTTTTCACAGCAAACTGTGCAGCAGCCAGATGCATCACAATAAAAAATGTTACATGCATTTCCTGTCACTGGGTTTGGAGAAATCCTTGGATTATGGAAACAAATGTCTTTTTCTTTCTCATGAATTTTATGAAAGGAGTCTCAGTATGTTTCACATTGGCTTTATGCTCAGTGCTTTCCAAAACAATGCCTGGTTCCTTTGCATTATAATAAAGAAAACTACAAATGAATTACTCTCTTCTTTTTTTTTCTAATCAAAGAACTCCCTGAAGACTGCGATAACCAGTTCACATAAGAGAGAATGCCCATGCTCATAATAAAAAGAAGCGTAAAGAAAACCCTTCACTACATACCCACAGTGTAGTTCACATTTATTTCAATTTATAAAAGAATAGAAGGCATCTTGACAGGTCATCTACTCCTTCATCTGCACCATAGCAGAATAACCTTTACCTTTTTTTTCTTCTGGCAGATGTTTACAGATATTTTGTTTGTCACATGTAAAACTGTGATTTACTGGCAGATACCATAGCCTGGAAGCTTCTGTCAGACCTGTTTCTTCTCATGTCATGAAGATGTAGAAAAGCCTCTGGGCAATATTGCCGTCCCAGTAGCTGAACGCCCATGCAGCACAGAAGTGGAACACCTGCTCATGGCTGGATCCATAGGACAGGCTGGAAGCACTCTCCTTTGTGTGGATGCATATGTTGTCTCACAGAAGAAATTGGTGTTGCTCTACAATAGAGATAAGGAATTTGGACCCCATGACTGCCAAGGTTAGGTTGTTCATCTTCTGCTGATGGATAAATGTGATCATCTTTCATTCTGACTTGTGGCACATTTAATAGAAGTGAAGCCCATCACTTGTTGTCTCTGATTGTAGTGACTAGATCAATAATGTACTCTCCTCCTCTTCTCAGCAATGCTTCTTTATTTTATTTTTATATGTAAGCAACTGAAAATTTTCATGAGTATCCCTCAATTTTTTCTTCTTAGACTGATAACCTACTTTTTCATTTTCATTTTCCTCACTTTTTTGCTGATATATATTCTAGCATTTGTGTGGATGATGTTCTGGTACATTCATAGAAAGACACTGACACAGATTTCTAATCAAGAAAGCATGTCAGTATGTCAAAGTAGAATCATATCTTTGAATTATCTAAAATCAAGGACTGCTTTACGTAAACTGGAGAAAAATATGTATTTTAGCAAGCAGTATGATAGAAATTAACTGATTTTTCTTTTCTATTCAATGGTTGCTAGTAGTTTAGTAGGTGTGTGAGTCTTCACTTAAAATTGCTTTGCTAAAATGAAGCCACAGGCTCACTTCAACTGCTCTTTTAAAGCCAGCTGGAGTATTTTTGTCAGGCAAGCAGTTCTCTTGCATGGTATTTTCTGTTCTGCACCAAACTTCTGGCTCACATTGGCACTAGTGATTTTGTAATCTGAACCACACCGCAATAGCTATTGTAGAAATATCGTCTTTGACAAATGATGGACTTGGACTTCACAATGATGCTATTTTGGGCTTGACCAGAGCAATGGGTATTGGAAATCTGTCAGCTGTGATTTGTTTCAGATTTCCTGCCCAGTATTCCAAAACCTACATTGTGACTTTTATTGCAGAATTTCCCCAGACATTTATATCTCCCTAGACAGGCAACTCACTCCCCCAGGTAAGCACATTACTTGAGTGTTCCAGTCTGCACTCCCAATGGGTATGAAGATGTGCTGCTGCTACCAATACATGTAACCCCCCGATTCACCATGGGAGGTCTGACTTCTTCTTTAGAATGGATGAAATTACACATGCTAATACACTCAGTCTCAGAGATAAACAACAGATGCCCCATGAACAAGTCTTTAACTGAGGCAGTTGAGCCACAACTATATTCTTGATGGCTGTAGCAAAAGGTCCTTTGCCCATCAGCACTGGGGAAGAATTGCAATGATCACTCAGCTGCCAGTCCCACATGCACTGACTGAGGTTCTGCTCACTGTTCACTTCGTGACTAAAGTGTGAAGCAAACATTCACACACGATTTTTCTGCAGTTGGGGTGTTCCCTCTCTATTGGTAAGATCACCTGCAAGTTCCCATAAAGTTAGATGACAGTAAGGCAGAAACTGGCAATCACCATGTCATTACAATATGAAGCAGAATTCAGTTTTCATGCTGAACTGAAGGAAAATCCCAACTAGAACTTAACTCTTTGTTAGTTAGTGGTGTATTTAGAGAGTAAATATAATAATGCAGATATCAACTTTATATTTTTGTGCAGCACCTAGCACAAAGGTCTGTCTTGGCCTACAGAAGTCGTTGCATTTCAAATGTTTCATAAAAATGTTAAAATTCTTGCCTTTGCCAGGGGAAAAGAATCACTTCAATAAATTCTGTTCATTTTGTTTTCTTTTATTTTTTGAAAGACCAGCTAGCATATTGCAAAGACAAGAAACAACTATTTAAATAATTATTTTTTTTTCTTGAAGAATCCTACATTGAAACTCACATAATGCATGTCAAAAAGCTTCTAAAATCTCGGTGGATAAACTTGGAAGAGATGCACAAAATAAATTAAGATTTTTAAGCTGTTGCCGTATAATTATGTTTTAAATGGATTCTTCTCTATTATGATCATAAAAGACCTAGCCAAAAGAAAATGATGTAGCAGAATCTATAGGGGAGATGTAGGCTGAAGGAGGAGGGCAATTTAAAATGTACAGTATGCTCAGTAAAAACAGTGTTTACCAAACTTTAAAAAGGACAATGATTACCTCAGTTCAGTGTTTTTTCTATATTGTTTCTTTTCAAGCTCAATAAAAACATTCTCCCATCCCCCTGAGAAGCCAGAAGCACTTTATTTTTTTAGTAAATTTTATTTAGTTTTATTACATCAAAACTATAAAAAAAGATACAAACATTTTGTAATGATGCTGCTGCAGGAATTTCGTAGAGATGTTAACTATATCAGGGACATAAAAAGAGATACTTTGTGACTTTGCTCGTACTCCTGTAACCAAAGAAAAAAATATCTGTCCAATTAAGGATATTCTTAATTTTTTTTGTTGATTATGTCTATGCTAATAAACAGAAGGGGAACAGGGAACAGCTTCAAGAGAATGTAGCATTGACTGTTTCACATCTGTATTCCTCTGTAAGCTCTAACATAGTTGGTTGGGAGATACCTTGTTCAAGAGGTGCAAAACAGAAACAGTGACTGAGTTAATGGCTGAACAGTTTATAAAATCAGAGATCCAGTTATGAGCTGACTTCTAGTCTCTCTTTTGTTTACTTTTATATTCATTAACAACTAAGCAAACATCCTTATATTTGAAGAATATTAATATATTTTTCCCATTACCTTCATTTGCTTGGATGTATACATGTAGTCATGTGTATAATTTTGTTTGGTTTTACAATTGCGATTATTTTCTGCATCAGATCTTAGAGATCTTGTTCATGTCTTACAACCACAAAGACCCAAAAAGTAATGTCATAGACAGGTGTTCTGTTTGTATGTAGGACCAAACAAGGCAAATCAGCACCTAATATAAACTAAATCAATCTAACCTAAACCTTTTCTCGTATACATGAAAAAGAATTGTTAATGCACATGGAGATTCACAGCTTTGGTGTTTAGTTTTTAAAACTACTGCAGTCTCAAAACTGCTTTAAACAAATGCAATTGCATTTTCTCTGGCTGTGTCTGAAATACAGATCAGGGATCTTAAATGGATGGATTACACTGATTACGGTGGTAATTACGGCTATGGCAGGAAATAACTTTACTACTTATGCATGAGAAAGGGGGCATTGGTGTATTGCCATCTACCTTTCATCTACATTATCCAAGTCACAATGGCTCAGACCAAAATGTTCAGAGGTATCTCAATGGAGCACCTTGCTTCTTGTTTTGACCAAGCCTTCCTTCATGGTTTATCTACTCTGTCCAGTCCTTTCAACTTCACAGTAATGAGAGCTTTCTCAGTCACAGTTTTGTCCCATTTAAATTTTATAATTATAAACACTGGTTGGATTAATACCCTAGGCACAAAAACTCTATGGTAATGACGTTTTCAGCAAGTGGTATTGTGTGACCTGTAGCTCCCTCAGACTCAGCACTATTAAAAATCCCCTCCTTTCTTTTTTATTTTGATGCTTAATGTAGTTAAGACTTTTCCCCAATAGTGTCCACAAAATGCAAAATTCACTTCATTTTCTATTTCTGTTTGTTATATATGTATATACCAATATATGTATGTATTCATGAAATTGAATTTTGTTTATCCGTTCTCCCTTCACCCTCCCTGTCTTTCCTCTTTCCTCTCAACATCCATATTTATTGCATTAACTTTATCAGTCAGCCTTGAATTTTAGTGTGCCACTGAAGGAAGAATCTATTTCATCAGCAGAGGAATGCAGTAATGTTCCTGAAGAGCGTTTTTTTTGATATTAAGAAAAGGCATTTCCCTGGTAAATGCTTCCTTTGGGAGAGTTTCCAATAAAAGTGTTTCTGGAGGCTTAACTTTCAGCTGCTGAGCACACCTGGCCAACACTGGTGTTGACATTTACTGGGACATTTTATAGCTCCAGCAGGGAAGAATTTGTATGTGTCTATTTAAAAAAGATATTATTTAACATATTTATATTTCTGAAATGTCTCCACAGAACTGCATTCATCCTTTTAGACTTTATATTAAGGTAACTGGCCAGTTGATCAAGACTCATAAGATAAATTTATAAAAGATATAAACATGAAGAAGCTATTTGTCTGACAGAAAGGGTGTGTAAACAGGCATAAGGGTAGGCAAGAGGAAATACCCTCTAGTCTCTTTTAAACCCGCATTGATTTCGTTACTATACCCCTTCTTTCTATTTTGAAACTATTTAAATTAGAATTAAGGATGAAGTAACAGCTGATTTGCCAGTATGAAAGTCAGCATTGATGTAACCTTTGAAGCTTACCCACAGAACATAGGAGACATCTCACAGTTAGATATCCCAGTGCTCCAGTGGACATAAATGAAGCTTTCCTGAATTTTATAAAGTCAGGACCTAGAACTAAAGGCATGATTTTTCCAAGTTGCTTTGCTTTTAACCTTAGTTCACTTATGCTTTATAATTTTGAGACTGTCCTGGCTATTATGGATTGGAAATATATTTTCTCAAATACACAAAAAATGTTTCTGGAAAATAAAATATAGACTAACATTCATTTAATTCATAAAGAAGACTCATAAAGCATAAAGATATGTTACAAAGCCTGGGGACAGTATTCTCTAAGAGAAAAAAAAATGGAGATCCTTAAAGGGTTAAAAAAAATTAATTAAATCAGAATGTTTTTGTTGCTGCCACAAGACCATATGATCTTGGATTTCTTCAGGCTTTCCTTCCCATCTTCTTTAGAATAAGATATCGTGTTTGCTTGCTAGATTTCAGTCCTTTTGGGATAACTATTGTTGCTATCCTGGTAAGTTTTGCCGTTTACCTGGTTTTACATCTCCCATGTCAAGACTTCATCTTGGATTTTTCTTCCCCCTTTCTCAGTTTTGTATAAGGATCAACCTGTATTATTTCTCTATAAGGGCTCTTATATAAGGGAAAAATTCCTACCACATAGCACTTTTTTTCAAACAGTGGCTGTGGAAGGCTGGCCTCATAACTTTATTTAGTTATCTTTATTTTGATGCAGAGTATTAACTCTTAAATATTTCTGATTTGGATTTTTTGTGCATCTTTAGGTGACTACATGCAAAAAACCCCTTGTGTTTAACACTACGCCTATTTCTTCCTCTTTCCTGGATTCTAAAACCAGACTTTTCCATTTTAATTCATTTTAATTTGCCTCAGGATATTTTATTATCATAGTTGCTTGTGTCTAGGCCAGAATTTCATCTAAGGTATTTCATCACATTCTTTTATATGCCAATGAAATGTGCCAACACATAACACTGGAAAAATTGGGCAATCTTAACATTAGATGAAAGAGGTAATATCCATGCTGTCACTTTAGCTCAGCTTGAGTTCATGCCCATACCCAAACTCCCTGATCACCTGCAGTGCCTACCCATTGGCTCAGTCTTCAGCTCTTACTGGGAACAAGCCAAATAACTCTGCAGGTAGACAGACTCAGGCACTGAGGGGCACAGGGTAATTCAGACTGTGCCCCTGAGTTTCATACAGGTCTTGTATAAAACTCCCAAGTTTAGGAAATCACTGCACAGAATCATCGCTAGTTAAAAATAAGGGGGAAAAGCTAGTTCTTTTATGAACAAAATAAAACCAAAAATCCTTTTACAGCCTCAACATGTTTGATTTTGAAAATTTTTGTATATTTTTCTCACTTATTCTGATGTCAGTTTGTTTGCCTTTTTGTTGCTTCATCTTCTTTTCCACCAATTTTTTTTCTCATTTAAAAATAAGAGTAAAAATGTTTTTAAAAAAATCTTTTTGAGTCATAAAAAAAGAAAAATACCAAAAATTAATTTTATTTAAAAAGGAAGATTGTTAAAAAATATTTTCATACACTTTATACAAGACTGCTTATGGAATTATCAGCTCATTCAATGTCTTTTACAATACGAATATGTGAAAAATACTAACATAAAAACTAGTGATTTCAGGGTACACAAAATTTGCTCCTTGATGTTAGGTGGTTAAGAGCTCTCACTGTTAAAGATGTTTCCATTTCTTTGAATGGATATTTTTCAGAAAGTATGGTTTTGTATAAAATTTCTGACTAATCTTTAACTTCATGGTCTGTCAAGGAGAAGGCCAGAAGTAAAATCGATGTTTGTCCTTTTGAATTTAGATATTTCAGATACGCGGATCAAAGTTTCTAAATGGAAACTATCTTCATGGAATTTGAACATCCAAATCCCAGCAGTTATTTTAATGCATTTTTAAATATATCTTTATATATATCTTTTTATATATAAATATATATAAATATATATAAACACACATACTTGTAGTTACTTCTGTGACATCTTTTCCTTCAGATTTTTCTTTTCTGATGGAAAAACAAAATTATTATTTTGCTTCTGGTGCCAGTACTTGAGGAATTTTCCATCCCTATGCATGACAGAAGTGGATTTGGTTTTAAATCTCATAGTACATTCATGGCTCCAGTTTAACATAACCTCTAAAGATTATCTGAAAAATCTGTGCCCAAACCAACACATGCAGTTTTATGTAATTCTTAACAATATAATCTCACATAGCAGTAACAAGGAAGGAAAAATTCACTAGTAACTAACATTTTTGCTCAATCTCTTCCTTAAAGGTTGTGAACAGCAACCTTCACAGCATTGAACAGTAGACTTTGAATGAACTTGTGCTGTTCATGGTCATGAAGGAATGGAAATTAAAAGACCCACTTTGGATGCAAGGATGAGGGGGACCCTCTATTTTCCCATTGAACAGTACAGAATTTCTTTGGAAAAATATTACATCCTGATATTTGGAGGAAATTATATTGCCATCAACTATAGACCCTTACATTTCTTCATCCATTCTTTCCTATTTTCTGTTCACAGTTTATAAAGAACCATTGTTTTTCTGTGTGTACGTGTGTCTCCAGTATATGTGCCTTTCAACTTTGAGCTTTCCATGGGAATTGAATTACACCTGTAAACTTTTTACATTTGTGTAGTTTGGCTCCCTTAACTCTCTGCAGACTCTGGTTTTCTCACCACAGACACACAGTAATTGCATAATATTGATGTTATTCTCCTATTTTTCAATTCTAATTCTCTGCTGCCATACTTCAAAATACCAATTTGTTTCTTAACATCTACAGTGTATATAGAATAAGACTGTCCTGTTAGCTGAGCTGTCCAAAGTCATTTGTTCCTTTTCAGGCGTGTTTGCTGTTTTAATTAGTTTACTTCCATATAGTGTATACAAACTTTATTTTTTTTAAAGTCTAGAGTCTCCCTATTTGCCACATCCCTTCTACCCGTTAAATTCTTTCTGGGTTTTTTTTTTTAAATTGAATCATCAATAGTGTCCCTGTTGTATCATGACAGCTTTGCTTGTTGTGGTTGTCATTTTCAGTGTATCAGAGATGACCCAGAGTACAGCTGACAGTGACACTGCTCTGAAATAAAAATTAAATGGGGATGACAGCTCCAGCTGGATAGATAGTTTGTTTGAAAGTATATATTCAAAATAACTAGTGCTAAATCATGATGAATGAGAAGGGAAAATAGAAAGTGTTACAAGAGGAGATGGGCAGTTTTAAAAGTGAATAAAGCAAAAAGCAATGTGGTGATATAGAAATAGAGCAAAACAATGATAACAGCAATGCTGTTGTTAATAATTTAAATTCTTAATCGTAATAACTGATAACACAGGATGGCACCGTGAAGTACCATGTATAGGCAGAAGTATTGCCCTAAAGAAGTTCTAGTCTTGGCTTATTGGTAATATGTAGCTAAAATTAAATAACACAATACATAGAAAAACTTGTGAAAAAAAAAGTCTATGAAGAGGCAAAAGCCTAAGGGAAGATACGGGAGGTTGGAGAGTACCTGACAGAAAGACGAGAGAAGAAGGGGATGCCAGATGGAGGGAGTCCCAAGGGCTGGAAAGGAGCATTATGGACAAAGATCCTGCTGTGGGATGCATATCTGCCCTGATATGCCTCCTACTGTGAGAAAGAGGATTTGAGAGGAAAATTTGTCCTTGATTTGAATTAAATTCCAGTATGTATTAAGGTTAAAGATGTGTTTTGCTGCATGCCTGGACGCTGTCTTTCCTGGGAGGAAAAGTCCTTCCTTCAGATAGAGGAATAATATGCAGAAGAAGCAGGATAACATCTTTCTTATGAGGAAAGGCTGAGGGACTTGGGCCTTTTTAGTCTGGAGAAGAGAAGACTGAGGGGGATCTCATCAATGCTTATAAATACTTAAAGGGAGGGTGCCAGGAGGATGGGACCAGTCTTTTTTCAGTGGTGCCCAGTGACAGGACAAGAGGTAATGGGCACAAACTTGAACCTAGGAAGTTCCATCTAAACATGAGGAGGAACTTCTTTCCTTTGAGGGTGGCAGAGCACTGGAAGAGGCTGCCCAGAGAGGTGGTGAAGTCTCTGACTCTGCAGACAGTCAAAACCCGCCTGGACGCCATCCTGTGCAACCTGCTCTAGGTGAAACTGCTCTGGCAGGGGGGTCGGACTAGGTGATCTCCAGAGGTCCCTTCCAACCCCTGTGATTCTGTGATTCTGTGATTCTGTGATTCTGTGAAAGCTACCATACTGCAAAAAGGACAATATTGACCAAGTGACACAGCTCCAGGAAAAGATCACTGGTTCATCCAGACCTTTATAACGCAGGTTAAGCACACTGGAAAAATAAACCACCACAGTAAAAGTGCTATGTGGAGGAGAGGAGGAAAAACTTTGGCATCTCTATCACATGACATGGAGCCCACACTGCATGCAGCATCAACAATGATGTGGGGAGGCAACAGGTTCTTTTTTTCTCCCACGTTAACCCATGTTAAATCAGTGTTGCTTTCAGATTACGGAACATTCCTTCTGAACATGGAAAACCATGTCAAGTAAAATATCAACACTTAAACTAAAAGACAATGTTATTTTTTGAAATACTGAACAATAAAAGGAAGAATCTTCTAATAAAAGTAGGAAAAATTGCATGTCAGTAGCTGTATGGAAGATATTTCTAAGTTGTCTCTTCAGCCAGGCTTGAAGTTTTTTCTTTTTGTGGTTTATGAATAAAAAAAATATACTTCATTAGAGGGATACATACATGTATGGATATATGCGCACATCTTAATCCCTCTTGAGGGAGCTTTGTTAAAAAGAGTACAAATAATACTTCCATGAAACAACTAAATTGATTAAAAGATGCAAAAAATTTAAAGATTGGGGGAAATGTTGTTTAACTTTTAAAGATCAGTTCAGGACTTCAGACAAATACCTTTTCAGTGGAAGAGCAGGAACGCTTAGCTCAGCAGTGAAGATTCCTTCCATCCACATATCTCTATGAAAGTGCTTAAAATATGTTTAGCTTCAATGCTAAATATTTATTTTGGTCTTAATAGGTTTTACACAGATTAGAAGATAAGTATGAATGCTGCTGATTCCTATCCTTGCCACACCAACCAAATTTTGACTTTGAATCAAGCATGGACAGAGGGTACTGTTTGCAGCCATGTCCAGTGAGATCCTGATATAAAACTCAAAGTTTTTTCATTATTAAAAGAAAACTCGCCTAGGGAATCCTAACAGACACTCAAGACTTGCAATAGTATTTTCACATGGTTGTGAATAGAAGAATTTGGTCCAATTCTCACTGCAAAGAATTGCTGCAAATGCTGCAGAGAAACAAGCTAAACCAAAGACCAACTAAGCCAGCTGTATTTTTTGGGGTATGGAGTATGGCTTTTCTTTTGTCTTTTCTCAGTTTCCCTTTTTCATATATGCTTATTAATAAGCTCCGATTCAACAGTAGGAAAAGTCTTTGTTGACTGACATGTATGATGTCAGTAGGAAAGACAGATACATGACAAGCCGGACTTTTGCTTAAGTAAACTAAGCACTGGGTAAACATAACCTTGATTCTCAGACGCTGCTTATAAAAAAGCAATATTTACTTCAGACAAAAAATTGAGCAAGCACAACTGATCAGTCAGAAGCACAAATACGAATTGTGCAATAGAGTATAGTATTTCAAACAGCAGTGGGATGCTGAAGCTATGTTAATTTGCACCAGCTGGGGATTTGATCTTTAATTCACTTTGGTAGCAAAAGGAACAAGTTTGAAAGGAACCTTATATTCAGTATGTAACACTAAATCCTGTCTCTGTGCTGTCTTAGCAAATAGTCTTTATGATAAGCGTGCATTTCATTCAGCTTTCATTTACTCTCATTTTCAGGAAGAACAACTGACTCATTTGTATCGTTATTTTAATACGGAAAATTACATAGATATGTTCAATAAGACTAGTTTCCCAAAATCCACAGTAGCTAAACCTTAAAAATATTGTCCCACTGTTTTTAACTTTTTTGGAAAATGCATTTAGAAGAAATGTGAAGTACTAGAATGTCATCCACAGACAATCAATTCCTTTATGGGGCCTGCAGAGCACATACAGTGAAGATTGTGGCTTTACAGGCTCTCCCATTAACCCAGCTTCAAAAAATTGGAGCTTCTTCCTTCCTAAGGTTATTTCCTGAGTTGTTTTTTTCTACCTATTAACCATAAGAGTAACAACTTTCATTTACATTAAATCAAAAAAAACTGAGTTTCTATTTATTTTATTTTTTTTAAGACTTTTCTCATTTATTCCCACTTTTTTGGACCAGAAACTGGAGTTTTATTTTCCTACCAGAACAAAGCAGAAGTCCTTTGATCCTTTATGGAAGTTAATGACACGTGTCATTTAACATCATCTGGAGTCCTGCTCATCTACTGTGTGTGATTCAGATGCATCCATGCCACCAAAATTTAGTGGACCCAGGTAGATTTATGTCAGCTGAGTTCTCCTCTGACTCAAAATCTTATAACCTGAATGCCTTTCAGGGCTGGAGGATACAGGGTAAACAAGCTGAACGGTTCCATTACAACTTAATGCCACTAACAGTAGTCCTACTTCTTCTCAGATGGATAAATAAATTGAGAGGTATTTTTGTAACAACTTGGAAAGTGAGTTTTCCTTTCACAAAGGAATGAGCTAACAGTCTGTAATGTAGTTACTGCTTAAAATGTGTTTGGATTTTATACTCACTAAACTAGATTTGTTTTTGTTGTTCTTATTGTCTAATCAAATTCAGAATGCTGATTACTGAATAGTAATTTGTACCATACGAGTTTGTTGACTGCAAAGTTTATTGAAAAGAAGACAAGGTAAGACAAGAATTGTAATAGCTCAGAAGGTATAAATTGCCTTACTGCAGTGTGCTTATGCATGTTGTATTGCACCTGGGCTTTAAATCAGTCCTGTGCTCCCGCTGCTGAATCGTGCTGCACCACTCTACTGACGGCAGCGCTGGCAGCTGAGAAGCAAGAGGGATGATTGCGGACTCACGGGCTGCGTTAATCAGGAATGTGGGATTGTGCTGGGATACAGCTGGTCTGTGAAGTATCATCTGTGACACTTCTGCACACAAGATTCATGTCAGTGGGGATGTCAGCGCAACAGTGACCACAGTTTTGGTTTGGTTTGATTCGGTTTGGTTCCTTGCATGACACTTTGCAAGGACTGTTAGGGTACAGTCTATCTAGATGGGCCTCTGGTGTACCATTTGAAAATACTTCATCCCAAAGGAAGACCAATAGTTCTGATGACACGGACCTAAAGGCATATTAGGATTTCTGGAAAATGGTGCAGAAAGACCAATGTAATGTTAGACAGATCTGGACTGAGGGATGAAATCTGTAACAGCCAGTTGCAGAGTTAGCACCTATATTAACTGATAGAAGCACCTACTGATTAAGCAAGGATTTATCATTGCTTTAACGCCCATGTGACATTGGCATGAGCATTTCCAGTCTGAATCCCTTTCCTAGATTCAGGGATCTAAATCTCCTTTTGGAAGAGGAGTGATCTTCTTTTGGCACAGGAGTGACTGGCTCCCTCATTTCTCTCTAAACCGGGCACGGATGGTGCTACCGCCTCTCTCTGCCAGCCTAGCGGTTAGAAATCCCAGGACACAAAGTTGCGGATTTCCCTGAGGCTAAAAACATTTAAATGCACATCTCCCAGTGAGGAGACTGCACTAGTTGCCTGCACAGGCACCAGGCTGAATCAAAGACACATTTCATCCCTCCTGTACGACAGCACTACCAAAAATGCAAAATTAAAGGAGAAAAGATAGAGGGTTTTTTAACAAAACACAGTGTAACGCTGGAACCTTGTGGCTAGTGTTCCCTTTCTGGGGATGGTAATGTCACACTCTGTTACCAGGACTGAATTAAACAGTCTTTGAATAAAACATGTGAACAACATCAGGAACATAGACTAAAGCCTCATGTGAGTGACTGTATCACTGGGCTACAAAATTAAGCTGCTTTTTCCGTCTCTCTCTCTCTGCCCTCATAAATCTTGCATCACTGAGCATACTAGCCCAGCTTCTATGTACGTCTCCACACAAAACCTGCATGCTGTATAGCTGTGATTTGGGACAGATACCAATAGTGAGGAAAATACTGATTCCTTAAAGAAATGCTGTTGTTTTTTTCTGCTTGATAATAATCCTTCATACAGGACCTCAGAGTGTGTTCAGACCTTCCTGTGTTATGCTTATTTCCTTTTCACATTTGGGCTACAGTGAGGGGAAAGATTCACCCTTTCCAAGTATTTCTTCCCATCTTCATTCAGATTCAGTATTTCAATAATTAGTTTTAATTGGCATTTTCAATTAATTTAATTTTCACAAGCATCAGTCTCTCTATAGGTGGTTTATCTGAGTGCCTCATACTGACATAACATCCAAACAGCTCATCTAACCTTGTGTCAATCAGGCAGAGGTGGACTGCGCTCAAGAGTTGGTGTATTTTAATGGTTCATTTTGTTGCATGCATTTCTTATGAAAAGAAATTACAGGATGTTAAGCACTGGCAATTAATGTTTAGAAGAGTGTGATATTCTATTTGGATTATTCCATTCTATATTGTATTGGTCTATTGAACTATCCAACCCAAGAAACAGCTCTTGGCTGTATGTTCAGTCTTCGTTTCCATATTGATGGGTTTTCAACTGTCTCATTCCTTTGTAGTCTTAATCAAGAGCAACGTGATTATTTACTTTGTAATGTTGTGTGGAACATTACTCTCGTGTCTTTGACTTCATGGTACTGCAGGGAAATCTCCTGTTTCTAAAACTTAACCGTATTGGTGCTGGTCAAAACTTGTATTTTCCAATAGGATTGGAAAATAAGATTGAATTTTTGTACAGAAAATTCATGTACACATACACAGACATACACATATGGATTTCCATAAAAATTAAAAAAAATAAAATACTCAGTGCTCAATAACTCAGAAACTGTTACTGAAAAATGTAAATAATCTACACACACACATTGAAGACCCCAAAATCTCGAGGTAATTCTTCAAAACAAATGTACTCCCAGCCTACATTTTAAATACGTATGCATTGCTATTTTCCAAATATAACAGCATATTTGTCCTGTAGTTGTACATTCTTCTGTGCTCATTAATGGATGTCTGCAAGGTGATGTTTTGTAAATAAACCAGGACTTTAAATTATTTTTAACACAACTGTGCTATAAACATATTTTATATGGATTTTCAATCTTAGAAAATATCTGTGTGATCTTGAAAACTATAAGTAATTGTCCCTGACTAAGAATATTCCTTACATACTCCTTTCATTATTGTCTTTTGAGCTCCTGTTTTCCTCCTGCCCTTTTAAAATATTGTATTAAGAAACCTGAAAACTTTAGAATCCCCCAAGCTAAGATGAAGAAACTGAACATTTATTTGGGAAAAGGCTAATGTCAGTAATTGTAACAAGGAGTCTAAAGCATTTTAAAAGGGATGTAAACTCTCACATTCCAGGCTGCAAGCAAATTTCTGCCTAATAAGTAGTCAGAAGTACATTTCCCAGGGTCAGCTTGTTTCCATAGTTTTTATTGTGTTTTCCTCACAAGCATCTGGGATTGGCCATAGTCGTCAGGATAGTGCCAGAGCACATCACAGGAACCATCTACCAAGGCATATCCTACAGATCTCATGATACAAAACTAACACATCATGTGCAAAACAGGTAAATTTCAATGTATTTTTATTATGATTATTATTATTAAGAGTAATAATTTGCAACATAATATGTCCTTTGAATTTTCATATATCTGATGAGACTCAAAACTGGAAGCTTCCGAAAAGCAGATCATCCCTAATTTGTGAGATCTCTGGAACCGCTCCTGTCTTTCTCTAATAATAGATCATAGAATCATAGAATAGTTTGGGTTGGAAGAGACCTTTAAAGATCATCCAGTTCAACCCCCAATAGACCAATAAAGACCATATAACTGAAAAAAAGATCCCTTAGGAAGGAATTCACTTGTTTCTGTTGCCATTTCCTATAACCAGTTCATTGTGCTCTAAATCCTTTTGCCACGAACACTAAGAGGAGAGGCGGCTCCTCTGGCAGTTCTCTCTGCTCCATCAGATTCCAGCCCGTGCACAGCTTTGGCATACAGCAAAACAGCATGTGGCCACACAAAGAGGCCTGCTGCTGCAAAAAACCTCAGCTGTCACAAACTCCAAGTGGGAACTGGTCCTGTAGAGCAAGTGGACATTATGCCATGCAGTGACCGGCTCTCTGAGAGTCATATCCCGAAGAGCTATGGAAGTGGCATTAACAGGAGACTGTGGGCAGAAATAAGTTAAAGACAGGTCTGCAAAAGCAGCAAAGAGCCTGACTGCAGCTCATTTGCATGGATAGGTGTCTGAATTAGCCTGGAAGCAGCTGGGGTGGGATGGGATGACAGCAGCGCTGGTTGTAGCTTCAGTGTGGGAAACCTTTCAAGGATACAGCTCTGATTATACCATTTCAGAAGCGCAAGTTGAAATTTTCATATCTTATTTTCCACTTTTCAAGAGTATATCTCCTTACCCTTCAAATAGCTCCACAGACGGCCTTTCCATCCTCTGGCTGGCTTTCACAACACAGATCTTCTCCAAGCTCCTTAGAAGAAAATGGCAGACTGTTGTAAGTAATGGCCAGACGCCTAGAAATTATGAACACCAGAGATTCCAGAAGTTATTGCTATCAGCTTGATCTGAAAGGATTACAAAGGTGAGGGTGATGGTAAGGAGGTTGAAATGAGTAGTGAGCAGTGAAAGGCAGAGTTTGCTCTAAATATCCTGTCCTTTGACTTTCAGTATTTAGAAGATCTCTGTAACAGCAGTCTGTTTCTGTGAAACCTAATAATCAGATATATGTTCCTGCTACCTCAAACATGCAATTCTGCATTGCAGGACTTGGTTATTCACCAAAATTTAAGGCGGAAGGTGTGGGGGGAGGATGCCAGAAAAACACAGGAAAAAAACCCTAGTGTACAACAGGACCTAGAACTCTCTGTCTTTGCCTTGCCATAAGCTTCAAATACAAAAGCACCCAGTTCATGTCTGTAAAGATTCCTCAGCCTTTCATCTTTATGTTTGGTTTACCAAAGCTCATCATATTTATATGAACAGAATAGGGGGAAGTATCCTGGTTTGAAGGGGTTTTTTTAAATATAACTCTAATGTTTATATGAACCATTCAGGCAATTTGAAATTTGACCTTCATTCTTTTAAAAATGTGTTCCAAAGCCTTATTATTGCAGGCATGTAAATCACTTCTTTATTCCTAAGAGTACAGTGCACAAGGGGACACTCTCTGCATCAAGAAGATGCAAAGGGCCAGACTCCCATTTTGTATTTGCCTTTGTATTTTTCAAAGATTCGTCTGTTTTAAAGAGTGACATGAATGTACTCCCCTGAAACTGTGAGCTGTGTTTCAGATGCAGGAGTGAGCTATTGTGGATTAATGAGTGGATGCTTATCAGGTGAGCTGTAGTAGCTCACCTTTCTGCACATTTTTGTCCTTTCACAAATGGAAAGTAAGACAGGTAAGCTTAAACCTCTGTCACTAACTCTTAGGCTAATGCATTTTATTTGTTTTCTCTGTGCTAAGAGCTCTGTGCTAAGAGCTAAGAGCAGTCAGTCAATTACTGAAGTCAAGTTGATGAGTACTAACTCATTAAGTCACAATAACTCAATTGTGTTGGAGCTGATGATCACTTGTGAGGTTCCCTGGCATAAAAGGATGGCATTGCATCTTCTGCACGAGATAGAAACCCCTAGATAATACTGAGAAGCAGTGAATAAAATGTTCACACATACATGGTCTTCATCTGATCTGACTTGTTTCTAATACTCTGTAGAGGTCTACATCTGAACCAGCTGCCTAAGCTCCTCACTGCAATCAGTGAAGGTCTTGTCAATAGAGTTAAGAGAGCTTGGTGTCTCGGTTCATTTCCCATACACAGGTACCTACGGCGTTTGAGTTGCCACATGCCCCACATTGGGCACCAATAGATCTAGATGAATGACAGATTCTCTCCCTTATTCTCTCTCCCTTCTCTTCTGGGAAGGGAGAGACGTATTAAGGGGAGCATCTGTCCTTCGCTTCGTGGCCAGCCCAGCCTAAAACACAACAGTATGTCAGATATCTTCAGGGGTGATAAGATCCAGAACCATGCTCTCACGTGCTTGTGCTTTCTGTAGTGGCAGCTGCAGGCCAGGCAGAAATCTTAAAAGAAAAAAAATTATATCCGTGTATGAACAACTGAATGAAGCTCTGTTGTGTACTTATCTCACCAAACGAAGGGATTTGCTTTTCCTACACATCCGTTACTATCTACTGCCAGAGGCAGGACAGTGGACTCCGTGGATCTGTGATCTGACTAGATGCAATCATTTCCATTTTCTTATTAAAGAGGCAATGGAACTTATTTTAAGGCTGAGTTGTTACAAGTCACGTAATTTTCTACAAATTAATTCTCTGCAACAATATGTTTATTGGAAAATATGTCTCAGGCAAGGATTTACAAGAATTTACATAAACAAGATCATGACAGGAGTAGAGACAGCAAAGCATCTGACTGGCAGGGTTTGGATTATAGACTAGGTTGTAGTGAGGTGACTGGATTGAGCTGCCAACTGAGACCACAGCCTGAAACTCCTCCTGAAACCTTCCTCCAGCCATTCTCCTTCCTGTTGCTTCTGCCCCCTCCTTGGAAGATCCTCCTTCTCTCTCTAGAAGTCTGCGCACTCAGCCTCAACCACAGTCCCTCTCACTCTGCATCATTCTTTCACAGACCTTCTCTATCAGCTGTGCATTGCAGTCCAGGTCCTTCCTGATAGTCATGGACCTGCTTCCCAGAGCTCTTAACATACAAAGCACTTCACATTGCTGGGTTAGGAAGACTCCTATTCAGCTCTACTAGTTATACAAAATACAGAGTCTCCCTATGCTTCAGGTTTATTTTGTCCCATCTCTTGGGTGAAACCATCCTCCTGCACAGTTAATTAAACCCCACTGTTTTCCTACCCTGGCAAACACTATCCGTCTCCCCCTTTCTTTCATATTTTGACCCTGGTGGAATGGTTTGTTGTTTGTTGGTTTTTTTGTTTTGGTTTGGTTTGGTTTTTTCCCAAATGTATGCACTCATGTCTGCTCTGTTGATATTGGCAGTTTATAGTAGTCAGTTTGAAAACTGAAGTCTGAATGTTGTCTCAAGATTTTTCACTACATTTCTGACTGCTGTTATCTGCTTTCATTTTTTATTTTACTGCCATTAGGACTATGGCCACATGCAGAGGTACTTTGTAGGAGAATTCAGCTAGGCTTTGTTTTCTTGAATGGCCAATACTTTTGCTATAGGTGCCTGTCATCATAAGATTTTAGAAAATACGTCAAGAAAACAAGGAATGTCTGGGGAAGACAAGAAACAAAATAAAAGAATACAAGCACATGTGGGTCTAGTTTTAGAATTAGAAATTGAGGAAAAGATCTTATATAATCCATCAAAAGAGTTTTATATAAGTAATCTATTTGGTTTAATATAAGTGATTTATTTGGTCTATTTTTGTTCTAGGGGTTCAAAGTTATAAATAACAGCAAGATCTCTTTCAACCAGAAATACAACACATACCTTGCTAAGATATAAACTTTTCTGATTCTCATATAGGAGAGATTAGGTGATGCTGGATGCAAATTCAAATTCTGGCACTCTCTCAAGTATTTCTTCAAAAATAAGACTTGGAAACTTGAATATACAGCTTTGGAAGTTAAAGGGTACAGTTACAGAGAACAGTTGCTTCTCTTCCAAAATTCATCCAGATTTCTGCCTAGTCCTATCACAAGCCCCACAATGCCAGCTTCTCACTTTACTACTACATAACCTGTCCATTATCATCCAAGCTGCTACTCGCTTCATCACCCAGAAGAGGAAATCACTGTGTTGGATCTACAGCACAGGGCAAATGTAGGAGCACACATGGAAGCATATAGCAGCAGTCTCTTTGACAGAAGAACAACTTAGTGTGCCAGCTGCTGCCCGGTAAATATTAATATTCAGTCTTACCCTATGCAGTATACAAGGTAGCTTATTGCTTTCTCGTATCTCATGCATGTCCACAGTTAGCAGGGAGCAGCTGGCACAGGGTAACCTATTTCTGTGAAGCTTCTTGTTAGAACTGGTTTCTGCATTGACCTTGCATCTATTCAGAATTATTACTGCCTGGAAGGAGGCATTTTCTTCCCACTTGTCTTGAGCTATTAACAAAACACTTAGAATCAGTACAGTCCTAGAGCTTTTTTTTTTTATTATTATCCCATTTGGAAATGAAGGAATTAAAAAATACGATTTCAGAAGATGCTTCGGTATTTTCACTCTGGACAGTCCCCAAGTCCCAAAATATTTAATGTCATTTCCATGCCTTCGTTCAACATAATGAAGATTTTTAGCCAGGTTTCCTAAGAATACAGAACTTATTCTGCCCTTGTGTTTCTGGATCATTGTGACAGAAAGTTAGAGGGAAAACCTGAAGCTCAACCACATTACTAGACACAAGGAAATCTGTAAGGTGGAGTTTCACAGAAACAAGGAATCGTAAGTTCAGCTGCTCACAAGGCTGGTAGCCTTTTTCTGCACTCCAAAGAGTACAATGGACTCAAGCCTGAAATATGGTGTTTGTTCTCTGGAAAAGTTATTTGTGTAGCTTTTTAACAAGGTGAGCTGGTTCTTAAAGACAGTTTAGATGCCTTGGTGAGTGAAGGACATCCAAAGGTAATGAGGCAGACTGTCTCAAAGGAGATTGTGCTGAGCTATAGAGGGGTAGGCAGAGCTTGGGAAAGAGCAGTTTTTCTTGATGTTCAGACATATCTCAGGTCTGTATAATTTTATTTTTTTATCAGCTGCCTTGAAAAATTAGGCAAAATATGAGTTAATCTGTTGATTTTCTTTATTTTCTTAGCAAATGGAAAGTAAGTTTGAACAATTTTTTTTTCCAACTAAAGTTAAATATTTTCTCTTCTTTGGACATCTTTTTAAAATTAATGTCAGTACATTTTCAGACAAAACTGTTTTGAAATACTAATGGAAAGTCTTTGGTTTAAAATGTCAAAATGAAGATACTTATTTTTTATTCTTTTTTCTGTGATGAAGAAGGAAAAAGAAAACTGGGAAATGAACTCCGCTTTCTTAGCTAGTATATCACTGGCTGACACAAGAATTTACTAACAAAGAAAAAATAAAAACATCTGACTACCTGTACTGGTACAAAACTCATGTGAGAAGCACCCTCACCTGGTAAGAGGGGTCAGGTTCTTGACCAAATAAAATTGTCTATAGAACAGACAGCTACTTCCTGAGAAGGCCATCTTAAACTGCCTTTCTAATCAATGGAGTAAAATAGGGAACAATTCATGTAACGTATTTAAGTGTCTATTTTAGAAGGTTTTTATCCTGAAAAATATATCAAAGAAAGTTAAGAAAATCATGCCCTAATTATTTAGGTTTGATTCAGTTGCCCATTGATTAAGAACTACCACCTCCTGACATACTTTATGGAATCTCACATGGGGTTCATGTGAGATGGAGATAGCCTTTCCAGAAGCATACAAACCTCCTGTGTGCCCCATGTCATATTGCAGGTTGATGTATTAGGTACCTTATGGCATCTCATACTGCACCAGACACTGGAAATAGATATGGGCACATGACATCTGATATCTGCACAGGCAGCAGAAACAAGCACCTTTTTTCCACCCTTGGTTAGAAAGTCCTCTGAGGATGACTTTCCCAAAAGCAAACAGAACGTATAGAAAAATCCAACCAATGCATCTCAGAAAATAGATTTTGGTGGAAGCAGAAGAGAGAAACTCAAAGAGAACAGAGATCTGTGCCACGCAGAACCGTTCCAGAGGACCACAAACAAATATCACGTAAATGTGATTAATTTCTTAGAAACTGATACAGCAGGGAGAAATGCAGCGCAATCTCTAAACAAATTAATTTTTCTTAGCAGCTTTAGTTATTCAGTTTATTTGCTGGTGAGTTGACCTACAGATTAGGAGTGTCAACATGCACTTTCTATGCTCAAAGGCAATGTCAAGGTGAAATAAGTATCTTTATAACCTGATATTTAGATTTGAAGACAGTGTGACGGGGAGAAAACAAAACCAAAAGCCTCAAAGGAACAATATAGCTTGTTTCCAAAAATATTGATTGATGCATTGCCTTTTGAAATCAGCCTGGTTCAGTCAGGCAGGTGGCTGGATGAGCTGAAGGACTCTGCACTGTTTTGACAGGAAGGCAAACACATCAGCTTAAATTTAACAATCCCTCTACTCAAGTTGTCATTCCAAAGCTTTCTTATGCCATTGACCTGACACTAGATCGATAACATTACGGCATTTTATGGCACATCAGTGACATAACAAAAAACATTGAGTGAAAATCCTAAAGGATGGAAAAATGCCAAAAAGAATATATTACATGTGAGGGTTTTTTAAAAAAGTGATGGCCTCTTACACATCAAAGATGTTGACCTGCTTCATATTTGCCATATCATTTTATTTAGTAGTTATTGAAATTGTATCAGGGGGATCACTTCTCCCTGAAGAAACTTTGACTGACCCTAAAGAAGGCCAGTTAGCTGAACTCATTACTTTTTGTCTGAATATACACATTGCAAGATATTTGTTCTGCTTGATTGTTTTTACTTCAATCCCATTTTCACCTTTCTATTATTTCGTTATGCGAGACAGTATTATTACAATTTTCGTTGAAGTGTAGCTGGATATGCAGTCTATGCATAAAACTAAATCTTCATGAACAATGACCAAATATATGTTAAAATGTTGTATTTTTAACAGTACTCTCAAAGTCTAAATGGGAAAAAAATAACCTCATTTCAAGACTGATCGTAAAACATCCTCTGCTCAAGACACCCTAAACTAGTGCAAGTTTAGAAAAATATAAAAAAAACCCAAAACTTTATAAGACACAAAAACTGGCACAATATAACTGAAATGCAGAAAAACATTGTTTTGTGATGCTGAGAAAGTATAACAGTTACACAGATTATATTCGGTGGACTCAAAAATTTAATTTCCATTACCCTGGACTTTTTTGTCACTTGAAAGAGTACATCAGTGAACTGATTGCAATACAGGAAACAAATCACAACAATATGATGAGAGAAAGGGTTTTGACTTTCCAGGGGTAATTTCATCTGAATAAAGCAGCTTCATGTTTTACTTCTGGTCTGCAAAGCCTCTGCAATATAAGCTAGTAATCACATATTTTGGACACTGGGGTTTTCTGACTAAGGGAACAACGTTCATATTATCTGCATATTACCTCCAAGCTAGTAACCCAAGTGCAGGTGGAGAATGACGAGTGCTTAGAATTGTGATTTGCCTAAACTATTTTGGACATATGCATTAGAAAAAATTAAACCGATCTAGAGACACCACTGGCAACTTCTTCTAACCCCATATCTAAAGAGTCTAGAGTGATGAGCAGAGCTCTAGACAGCTGGTAAAATGAATCCCTGCTTTGATCACTGTCCAGAGAAAGCAACCGTGTTCTTCATATTATTTGTAGGAACGACATCCCCTTAGAATGCGACATTGCTGTTTGCATACTAAGGATCTTTTTAGTGAGGAAATAGTCATTGAAGAGCTCCTGTGCCAGATTAGATTGAGACTGAAATTATGGATTTTAACAGTTCCCCTAGACTATACAGAAGTTGATGTGAGTGACTCAAGATTAACTATGCCTTCCTTCATGGTATTTCTTCTCCTAACAGTAAGAGTTGGTCATTTTTGGTACAAAAGCATCAACTGTAGCTCCACAAGAGGCTAAAGCCTAAAAAGTAGCAGGGCAAGAGAGCACTCCAGGGAATACCACCTTTTTCTTATGTGCAAATCCTCAGTGTTTGTTGTTGGCTGCTGTTGTTGGCTAGTGCCAGAGAGAGGAAACATGGATATTTGATCTCACCAGCTATGTATGTTCCTGTGCTTCAAGATCTGATCTTTTTCTAACTTCATGGTTCACACGTCTTAGGATTCTGTTTATGTTGGAAAGCTCTTTTGGGTTTTTTGTTTGTTTATTTGTTTGTTTTAATTTTGTCATTCAAATATCTTTCAATTAGGTCAGGAACAAGCAACTTGTATTTAGATTGCAATTTAGATTTCCCAGGAATATTGATTTATCCTAAGATCTAGCTGAAGTGTCCTCTGAGTGACTAGCTTGTTTATAAGTATGTACATGGGTACATGAGCACATTGGTATATTATGACAGAAGAAGCTTCTGCCAATCTGGTTTGCATACATACGTGGTAGCACTTCAGAACACAAACCTAACAGTGAAATGCCAAAAAAGGGAGGGGGGGTTCATGTTTTTGAAAAAGAATGAAACAGATCAGAGCATAATTTTAATTTCCAAAATGCATCACTGTGTGAGTAGTTCAAAATAAAGTTGTATTTTGAAGTTTTGCTCTCAAGAACTTGATGGATTCCTCCAAATGGTTCCATGGAGGTCATGATTATGAAGTTCTTCTTCAAGTTTCCTCAGATTTGATGCTTAATTATCATTTTGGGTTCCCAGACTACAGACACATTCAAAATATTTCTTTTTCTCTACTAACTTTTGATCCCTACAATTGCCTGTCTGCAGATCTGCCTCTGAGTGCCACAACGCAGATAAACTTTGAATAAGATTAATTGCCTAAAATAAGCGTGCTTTCAAGCACCACAAACGACATGGTGCATTTCAATTCAATAACTCAATAGTTGGAGCACTCATCTCAGATGTGGGGTCCCTTTGGTTGACAAAATTTGAACCTCACTTAGTCAGCTTGAGTTTTCTAGCCACTGAGATAGCTGGCAGCCTTTACAGCAGAATTTTTGCAGACCTCTTGGTAAAGTTATTTCACTCGGCACCACATACATAAAAATTAACTGGACTAGGGACAGAAGAAAAAGTGAGTTTGATTCTATATATCCACCTGGACACACTTCATCTTACTGGAACCACACTAACTAATGGCCAGGAGTTAGTGCCAATCTCAGTATCAATGCAAGTGATCCTGTTCTGTGTCGCACATGTTCCCTAAGTGTTTGGGTCTTTTCTCAGCTACTGAAAGCCAGCCAAACTCTAGTGTAGTCATGGGATCTTGGCTAACAAACAGTAATGTCGGGGGTAGTAAGTGTTGTGCATATCCTAGGTCTCCTTCCAACTCCAGTTCACAAAAACTAAGGGCTTGATTCAGCTGCTCACATGTGGACAACTCATGCCATTTTGGACTTTGTAGGGTGTTGTGTGTAACCTTCCACTGCTGCCTCCAAGGGACATGGTTATCTGTTTGTTGTGGTTTGGGCTGGGCTGGTCGCTAAAACGAATGACAGATGGTCTCTAACTTCTCTTCCAAGTGAGAGAAGAATGAGAGAAAAAAAGAAAGACTTATGAGTTTAAAAGAAACTAAACGACTTTAATTAAATATTAATAATAAAATAATAAAAAGAAAAGACAATAATATTAGTAAGAAAATAATGAAATATATACAATATATACAAAACCATATTGAGCTCCCAGGATGACAATCACATCACTGGCAGGCACAGGGAAAGTCTCAGACTGGACTCAGTGATGGATGGGAACTGGATTCTGGATCTGGATTCAGGAACACATGGATCAGGATCAAAGGCAGACAAACAGACGGAGTCCTCCTTGGATGCCGGCCATTGAAGAAAGAGAGCTGACCCTTTGATCCCTCAGCTTTTATACTAAGCATGATGCAAATGGGATGGAATATCCTGTTGGTCAGTTTTGGGTCCCCTGTCCTGTCCGCTCCTCCCCACAGATGCGACCCCTCTACACTTTTCCGCTGCCAACCCTCCATCGGGGCAAATAACAAAGTTGGCTGGCCTTGGTTGTTATAGCAATAACTATAAGCAAGAACCTCTCTGCATATCATTCCTTGATATAAATTATAAACATCAGGTCTTATCACTTTGGAAGCAGACACTGTCTGAAAAATTTGCCATTAATTACAGAGAGTTCGGTTAGTTAACAGAGTCTTAGCTGCAAAGTAAAATTACTGAACAGAAAATTGGTTCTGTTTTACCTCAAATCAGGACACTGTTGTAGATTATCTGTTATATTTGCCAGCTCTCTGTGGGCGATTCAAGTATCCTATGTCATCTCACAGCAAGGGTGCATTTACAGCTGCTGCTGAATAGTTTCTGTTTAACCTTAACTTTCTAGGCCAAGCTGTTCCTTTTATCTCTGGAGTATGCTGTGTTCAAATCACAGTGGTCTAACTAAACCATATTTCTCAGACTTGGATACTAAATGAACAGTTCTTCAAGTGGTACAATCAGATTAGTTTCAATGACTTCCATGGAACACCACCACATTACATCAATTGAGAATCTGATCCACTGGTAACTGATATAAAAAATCAGCAAAATCTTGAGTCAAAGATTCTGGCACCCCATTTCTGAATGTTTGTATATGATTGTACTCTTACACTTGACTGGACACAATGAAAGTAATAAAAAAACAGTGCTTGCAGTAAGAAAGGATGGAATCATTAACCCTAGCAGAAACTTGAGCTAAGGGAACCTTTATTATTTCAGGAAATTAACCTCAGCATCTTAGAAAACTGGTAAGAGATATGGATCCTCTGTAGATATATGGAGAGCAATCATACATTGGATGCCAGCTCAGAAAAAAATTACTGGCAGTCTGTGCATTAGAGTCTGCCATTTCAGTATTCTTGCTTATTCTGTAACTTTAAGGAAAGATTACTACAGATATTCATTGTACACATCAGAGTCCAGAAGCCAGTGAAGTCAGACAGAACATAGGAACAACAGGATAACTTTAAATAAGAATTATTGAAGTCACACAGGATGGTTTTAGCAAGAATGGATTTAACTTTGTTCATCTCCTGAAATAGTCTCTTCTTTCATTTTTCTTTTTTATGATACATTACTTTTGCAAATAAAACATCATCCCCAAATTATCACAAAGGGACTAGCTTGTTAATTAATGAGCTGACATTGCTCATAAGAGTAGTTTTCAGGTGCTTCATCTGAAAAAAAGAAAAAGGGTAATAATGAAATTTTAGAAGAGTTATTAAACTAGAAGAGATGTTTCAAATGCTTTGCAGCTCTTCTACATCTTCAGGATTCAAGTGAGCTTCTGACTGTGCCACCTGTGTGCTGGGAGTAGAGTAGAGAGAGAAGGGAAAATGCAATGCTCAGAACGCAAAAAACCTTTTAATATGAAGATAAAGGTTTCATTTTGGGGGGATGAGAATCCTGATGGTACAAATCACAATAACTCCATTAAATATATTGGATCCTCTTCTTTCAGTGATCCACTTTGTTCCATGATACCCTCTAACTGGTTCTGGAACAGTCAAGCTGTGTTCACGTCAGTATTCTTCCTTGATGGATTTTCCATTCCTGTAACAATCTCTTCATGCAAAAAATCTACTTTTGTGCTGCTACTGGGGGGTATGTTTTCTTTTCATAGCTCAGGCTCTCCACCTATGCTATTGGTTCTTTTTGTTTGTTTTTAAGCTGGTAATCTGGCATAGCTAAAAATGTCAGAATTGCACATAAATAAAATCCATGCACAATGGAGTGAGCTATTGGTTCTGGCAGCATGAAACAAAGGTCTGAAAACACAAAGTTAAGATGAAAGCTCTACATTGCAGACTCTCCACATTTTTTTCAGATGAAATGCGATGTTCACTCGTAAAAGAAGACATGGCCTACATGCAGGTCATGTGAGAGGGGAAATACCACAGTGCATGAAGACAGACAAAAACAGAGACCTAGTGAGTCCTAGTGTAAACTATTGTTATATGAAAACTATTCCTTATTTTTGTATGTAGAGGAAGATATGAGTTAGAACAGTGTGTAAAACAGTGTTATCTGCCCAAGATAATTTTAAGACTTCAATGTCACTGCCTAAACAGCCAGATTTTTTCCTGTAGTGATGTTGCCTGTATACATTCCTCTATTTGTCTTTGCACATTTGGTTTCTTACAAAGTGCTTTTCCCCATATTTGGCTGAACTTCACTTGCTATTTCTCCTATCTGTGAGTTCGATGAGCGACACTGGTCTGACAGCAAGTGGAGCTCAGCCAGCAAATGGGTAAGTGATTAACAATCTCTGAGTAAGGACATGATGAATTGTACCATGTGAAGAATTTATAATACCACCCATGAGATTTGAGAGCGAGTAGAGGAACTGAGAGTGACCACATGTAGGATCACCAGCTGCCTTGCCAGTGACCCAAGGGAACACACAGAATGCTGTAGCTTCCACATGCTAATTCCTTTTCCTTTGCAAAACCATACAAATACACCTGTAGCTCCTGGACCCTAAAGAAAATACAGCTATTTAGCTGATGCAAAGAAACATCACTTTAATCAAGTGTTATGATGGCCGTGATTTCTTTATGACTATTTATTTAATGCATGAATAAAGCAACCTAAATATATAACCCATGTTCACTAGTCACTTTTCTAACTGAAGGTGTAATTTCATAACTGTCCTCTCCCCAGTTGCCTAGATTGTGATGTAATTCCTTAGATCCTTCAATAACAGAGCAATTAGTCAAATAGAGTTTGTAGAGTTATACACAGGCACACACAAAAGTTGTGTCCAGGGTTTGGAAGAGTAGAAGCAATGCCCTGAGCATACCAAACATGATGATACTTGTTAGGGAATGCAGAACCGTTCATGGGGAGGGAAACAAAGAGACTCCCACTGCTCTCTTTATTCCAGGTTTTGCTTAGCCAAACTCAGACTCAGCCATAATTAACAGGAGACTGAAATCCATATGCCAGGCTTTATATTTGCCTAAAGGCTATACACAGACATGAGTCCTGCAGAGAAAATGGGGTGAAATTCAGTCACCATTTAAGTTAGTGATGAAGCTCCCACTGATTCCTCTAGTTCACATTTTCTTCCCTGAACTTTACTGCTTTATTCCAGTGATATGATTGAGGACAAAGTGAGCAGAATGTCAGTGCCTTATTTTATAACCAGACAAATTTCGGCTGCCATAGCAGCTACATTTTTACCCAACTATCAAGCACAGGGCAGATACAGGAGTCATCGGACTCAGGGGAACTGACCTGTGTCTTATCCTTGCCCCCGTAGGTGAGCACACTTAGTGACCAGGCATGATTCAGCTCACAACCTTTCTATCCATTCCTTTACAGTATATATTAAACAAAATATGAGCTAGACAGTAAAGCTAGAGTGGATTTGAAATTAGGCTGTACAAGTTCACCCAACACTAATAAACCATCTGAAAGGGTACCATTTGTCCTTAACAGTTGACTATACATTTATTCAGAAAATAAATGCACTAATCTCAGGCCAGTTAGAACAAATTGCCCTTTTAGAAAGCATGGCTCATACTGAACACACATTCATGTAGCAGTTTTTACTCAGGAATCTTGCTTTTATGTGGCTGCCCAGACAGAGAGTACATTTAAATGGATCATGTGGATGCCTTTTCACAAAAGATTTCACTGAAACACTAGTAAGGGGATTTTGAAGAACTGGATATTGAAACTACTACTGTGACTGTACAAGGCTGCCACCTTTCTTGAGCTCTCATCACAGAGATATGTAAAACTGAGCAACCTGATCTCATTGAAGACGTCCCTGCTCATTGCAGGGAGGTTGGACTAGATGACCATTAAAGGTCCCTTCCAATCCAAACTATTCTATGATTCTATGATAAAACATCCAGAAAATTTTCTCACATACACTGAAACATTAAACAGTGTGAGAACAATATCACATATTTCCCTGTTATAACTTTCCCTTGGCATCTGATTTTGACCACCACCAGAGAGGATACAGATCCAAGGACGGAACTTGTGCCTGACTCATTAGTACAGCCATTTTCATGTTCTGAAAATACATTGTCTCCCACTCTTTATGGCAGCTGGGTGGCTGCCACTAACAAGCAGTTGCTCATGAGAATTATTTCTCCACATGCTCTTAAAATAGAAAAAGCAAAGTATGCATTGCCAGAGAGTTTCTCTGCATTTAATTTCAGATATCTAGATTTCAGGGCAATGCTGCAGCTTAGTGAACAAGAAAAGGCACATCTGTAATATACTATAACATGCATTTTGTCCCACTGGCAATTCATTTTCTACCATGATGTCTTTTTCATTCCAGTTAGTGGTGTGAACAAACAGGAAAAGGGCATCAAGTTATTTACTAGATGTGACTCAGAAAGAAGAGTCAAATCTCACAGCCAAGGAAGGGCAAATGGTAAGTTGACAAGGAATAATTTTCTTGGGACTTTGTGTGTCCTGTGCTGAATGATGGTTTGTTCCAGACCTGTCCCTCCTCATGTCTCACACATCCATTTATTCCATCTGGTCTAACTTACTCCTCACTTCTTCCCCTGCCTCTTCATTTTGCACTAAATTCAGGCCTGTGCAATATATTACAGCAGCTGATTTCTTTGTTATATTCCACCTGAACGGAGACCAATGCTGAGCGCAAAGAGGGCAAAAGGAGAGGTGCTGCTGTGTTTTCAGCTGCTCACGGCAACACACTACCAGAGCTTGCTACAGCAGGAGGGCAAGAGAGCCTTGTTGCCTAGTGGAGGACAGGAGCTAAATCATTTCCCAAGTTAATTAAACTCCTCCTTATTCCACCATTCTCCAAAAAAGATAAAATTCAGGAATAATACAGAGCATCCATACAGAGCGGCTAAAGATTTCCTGGCCCTCATCCTAGCACAGTCTCAATAATATAGTTTGTTAAGTTTTGGACACAATGAAAGTGGTTGAATCCTTAGGCACAAGAATAATAAATATGATTAATAATAATTAACGTTCGTAAAGCTTTTTACAAAAAGATAGTTGCTATAGAAACATTAAGCTGTTTATATGTACAACCGTTATTGCAGCTTATTTAATTTGAAAAGTGAAAATAAGAAAATCCATATGTAGCAGAGGTTAATAATACAAGTGTGGTTTTTATAAAACAGACACCTGGAAGTATTTTCTTTACTTATTAAGTTGCAGATAACAGGCTACCTTCATCACTGAATTATTCCAGTCTCATACAGCTATTGTATCAACCTGGGTTTGCAGCAGAATAGGGCTGGAGCCACACAGAAATGAGTCACATCCGTAATTCTCACAGTTCCTCAGGGAAACGTCGCTGCGTTTCAGTGTTCTGTTTGCATCCATGAACAAGGTGAGGCCATCAGCAAAGCACAAGTGCTAGGGAGTCTTAAGTACTTTGCTAGTTAATATTTCTATCTACTAGCGTATTAACAGATCTATTGTTTGGAAAATCCATTCCTGAAAAGATTCAAAAGTGTTTTATGTATTTTTCTTTATGTTCAGAAAATAGTTTTCACTTTTAAGTACATCAATATCTGAAAATAAAAATAAATGTGGATGCGTACTTCATTCCTTCCTCTGCCTCTGTATTTGAAACAAAAGTGCCACACCAGCAGAAAATAAACTTAAGACCTCTCTCTGATGGAGCGGGGCTTCCTAGGGATTGTTGCCTATGGAGCATGCTGAATTTTCAGGTGACCATCTGGTTAGCCACAACAGTAGACATTACATTGAAAGAAGTAAAATGCATCGAAGTGAACCATTCTATTTCCTCTACCACAATTTCTAGTTTCTTCACAGTACAAAAAGTTGAATCTTAGTAAAATTCTTAGGTTATCCAGAATTCTAATATCTAACTGTTTTCCCTATTTTATTTTGCTCTTAGTATTTGTTTTCAATTCACAAAAGAAGTTTTCATTTGAAGACATCTAAACCCATCTCAAGGTCATCTCTAACAGTGTTACCACAATTCAAAGAGTCTTTGGAAAGACTTCTTTGTGGGCTGAACAAATCATAATTTTTCATCTCGAGTTTTTAGAGCCATCTGTTTGAAGAAGACATTAAATCTACACTATTTTTATCCAGCAACTACAGCATCTATTTTTATTTTTGTTATGTTTTACAGGAGCTCTTTTGTTAGCTTTTTCAAAGTCTTCTCAAGACGTTTAAGCTTTGGATAATGTTTTATTTTTAACTTTCTGAATTGTTACCTGTTATTAAATTCACCTGCATTTATCTATTACAGGGTAACTCAATGTGTTCAAACTGTCAGGTTTCCTTGCATCTTATAGATGACCTATTTCCCATTTGATACATATTTATGACTGTATTTACATATAATATTTGAAATGAAAATTTAGAATACAAAATTATATTTTCCGTTCAGGTTCTCTTTTGTCTGCCAGAGTGCTAGCAAATGCAATGAGGTATGTCATCCAGTATATAGCAGTCTGTTTTGACCTCATGGGTGCACATTAAGAAACAGGGAATGTACTTATACCTTCCCTACAATAGGGAGCAAATCTTTATTATTTCATAATAAAACATCACAAGGGACATTTTTTTTCAAAGAAACAGATGTGTGGACCCACAAAGAGAGCTGGATTGGTTTATTACAGAGCAGGGACAGAAGAATTTTGACAGCCTTCCCTGAAGAAAAGGAGGAAAAAAAAGGAACAGGAAAACAATGCAAATAAATCCTAAATTAATTTGGATAGACATTGCAAGAATTAGCCTGAAGTATATGAAATACATTATTTATAACTACTTCCTTCTACACCTTCTCTATTTTACTGTGACTGGATAAAAACTGTCTTAAGAGTGATGATATGACAGGAATGATAGAGGGTACTGGCCCTGAAAACAGTTAACTATACAAATTCTTGAACCCCTGGTGCATACCAGGTTTCTTAAACAAAATCACAAATGAAAATATATGGAACAAAGCAGCCACTAAGTTAACATATAGTGGAATAGCTGGATGTAATGAGTCAGTGAAAACTCCGGTGCCAATAAAGTCAATAGCAGTTTTAACATTGTTTTCATAGGGACCGATAGCTCATCTTCAAGTACACATATTTTAGAGGGTAATTTTGAGAAAAATGTATGAATTTAAATGAAAAACTTCTTATTTGTATTCAAACTCAGTCAAAACAGACCTACAGTTGGACTAAGTAATTGGGATTTGAATTTCAACATTTTTCTTTCTGGACATTTACAAACATACAAAGGGTGATATAAATGGTTTGAGGGTTGCGGGCCTGGGCTTTTACTGATTAAATATTAGATTTGAATTCTTTTACTAGGTTGCTAGTCTTAAATCATGTCTGAATGAAGCAACTATTTTTAGTTAGGCTGCTCATGAAATTAAGCAGAAAGAGATCCCTGCAAGAGATGGACTGGGTGGTCCTTTCGTTTTTCAGGCCAGTGGCTGAAATCCTGGTAAAGAAGTCTTCTTAGCAGAGTAACTTATAGTTCAGTCTCAAGTTCTGGAGACCAGCTGGAACTGCTGAGGAGTGTAAAGACATAGCCACTCACCTGGCATGGAAAAAGTCTACTGCAGACCCAAAAGATAACGGAAACGTTCTTCTGCTGCGGTCTGTGCTCTACTGGACTCTCTTGACCTATTCCAGGATATTCTTGTATATGTGTATAAGGGGTCCTGTTCATCAGCTAGGGTGGAGGTCTCGACCTCCTATACACCATGCAGAGCCTGCCAGGACAAATGATGGCCAGTGACCATCATGTGATGCATATCTTTATTGAGGATAACTTAGAAATGCTTGGCTGAAAATAGTCTAGCTGGTGAGTAGTACTTCATAATGGGTTTGCCCTTTATAGCAAGCCACTTGAAAAGTGTCTGATGACTCCTATGCAGATGAAAGCTGATATTCAGCATTCTGGATTTCATTATTCTGAAGTTTAACAATGTAAATTAAGCCCGTATTTCAGGATCTTCTGAGTTTAAGATAGTTTTTGGTTGGTTGGGTTTTTTTTTTGTCTGTGGTAAATAAGAAGTTCCTGCTTGCCTGGACATTAATTTACAACTAGTATGTTACTAATACTAATAATTACTTCTTTGCCATCAGTAAGTAATAAGAAATAATCCAGATGAGGTTCTCTGGACCAAGATTAAATAAAAAGTTCCAGGGTTGAAAAAAAGAACTGGTTTATTTCTTGAAAAATAGATTAGAGTCCCTGTGTGATATGTTCTCTATTCAGCCAACAACCATGTTTTGGTTGTATAATACATGTTTATGTGAGTTGTACAAATCCAGCAAACTCTGCCTTTCCATCTCATTATTAGGCACCACTTTATCACTTGTTTTAGTCAAGGCTCTCCCAACATAGAAGGAAGAAGTTATTTTATTTTATCTTCTTTTATTTTATTTTCCAATAAAGGTTGTGGTTTTCTTTTTTTTAAGTTGATTTTTTTGTGGTTTTCTGGTTTTAATTTGCCTGTGCAGTGCTGTGTGTCAAACAGTCTTGATAGCTGACTCTTATTTATTATCTTAATGAAATGCTTAATGTTTACAATTCCATGAAAAAAAAAACAAAACAAAAACAAAACCAAAAAAACCCCAAAACAATAGTTCTTAGATATTTTGGTCATTACTATTGAATGAAAAAAGAAAAAAAAGAGAAAGAAACACACACAAACTATTATTGGTAAACACACTATAGCAAGAAAACAGAGTAAAAAGGTCTTGAATATGACTTTGTGATAAAATATTGAACCAAGACACATTTTACATTTGTCCTTTTGTTTTCTGTAGTTATTTGACTCAATGCAAAATCATGCCTCTCCTGTCTAAGAAGATGAAGGAGTGGAGTTGATTCAGATGTCCATACAGTGGTGTCTAATGTCATCTCAGATGGCACCCTACCTGACACCCAGGCAGATCTGTTCCCATCAGAGACCACGACTGGCAGCCGGAGTCCAGGTTGGATTGACAAAGGGTTCTCAAATGCCATTAGACATCTACGTGTAGGCAACTGAAGTACATCTACTTCAGGGTGAGGCAACTACCTTGCTAGGTTCCTTTGTATTGATTTAAAACTCCATTGACTATAACAGCTGCTTACACAACTAACTTGCATTCAAGCTCAGGTGTCTCCAGTCTGGCGCTGAGTCCTGCTCATTCCAAAGAAGAAATGAGGCCAGCTAATACTCCAAGGGCAAAACAAGGTAGGAACAGACTTTTATATTTACCTATACTTATGTGGGATAGGATTGAGATCAGCAGTAAATCTCCAAGGTGCCATCACACACCATTGTACACCAATGAACAAGTGCAACAGGTTAAGGCATTCATTAGCCAGCCTAGTGTTTCCCTATTAAAATAAGAGAAAGGGAGAAAAAGATGCAAGCCTACCCAACTGCTGCCAATAAATATACACATCCTGCGTTGTCTACCTTGATATAATTTACCATCCACAAGAACAGAAGAAAATTAAGTCTATAGTTTGGATGCAAAACAAAACAAAACAAAACACTCCAAACCCTCACCTAAATTATTATCTGTTCATAAGGACACTATTCATAAAAGCTACTGTTGTGGTTTGGGCCGTAGCGAAGATCCTGTCACCATCTCATTTACAATCCTGTGCTGAATAGTGTATTATAAAAAGAGAGAGGGAATAATGACACTTCCCCTTTAAGTATTAAAAAGAGGTTTGGGGTTTCTTTACTCTTAAGAGTTCAGACTCTCTTCTTCTGCAAGGTAAATAATGAAAAAACTCCTAGAAGCACAAGATTAGATCAGAGCTCTGCTGTTACATATCCTGGGCAAACACAAATTAAGCTTTAGAAGTCTTAACATTGCACTGCTGAATGAAGGCAAAAACAGATGAGTAGAAATAAGAAAAGATCACTAAGCAGATCAGGAATAAAAAGCTGAGGTGTTAAATCCATGAATGAGCTTAGACACAGCAATGCCAAACCTTACACGCTGATGTGATGGCACCCAGGACTAGACCTTAAGGGGCTTGAGAATGTATTTTGGTGACAGCTGAGTTCCTCGGAGGTAACATGGAGGGAATGTTAATCTTTGATCCTGGACACTGAGAAGGACTGGATTTCTCACCCTATACATCAGAGGGTCTCATCCTAAGGTCTACCTGGAGCTTCCTTTTGACTTTATACCCTGATGTTATTTTTTCAATTGGAGTTTTGGGGAAAAAACATGACCTTCTTTTTAACAGCAAAAAGTAGCATTTTTGCCAAAAAGATGTCTCATTCCAGTGCTGAAGAAGAGTAAGAGAAAACTTAACTGAAAAAGCTCCTGACTGACAGATTCTAAACTGCCAGCTACATATCAGCTTTATTTATACAATTCTATCATCCTGCGAAGCACTTTGCAATCTTTTATTTCTTTCTTTTTGTCTTCTGCAGTCCAATATTAAAACCATTCTGTGTATCATGGGCTTTATATTGAAAGCCACCAGTGATGACTTAAGATTTCTCAAAACAGGACAGCAGGTTTTACCTCATGGATCAATTTCCTCTCAACACAAACATGGGCATCAGTAAAGGAAGTATCGGGGCCATGGCTACTTGTAGCTGTCCTTTGATAGCCTGTCTCCCCAAACAGCTGCTTGCTTCCCAATGCCCAAAGACTGTTGAAGGGGGAATTCTAATTGTTAACCACTCAGCAGTAGTAATTTGTCAGTGATGTCCTCTCCCAGCATTTCTCATTTGAATAATAAAATCTCTAACTTGAATAGGAAGTGTGGCACACCTGAGGTGTGCCATAATATCCCTTATAAAACTATATCTGGCCACAAGACACAGTGCAGTTGCATGTGGGACATTTGTGGCAAAGACAGACGTCAGGAGTGGATGGAAAGGTTGAATATCAGCCATTCCAGATCAGAGGCTTCGTAGATAAGACTTAAACACAGCAAACCACTGGAGAGGTGAGAATATTGTTTTTCCCCACACACACAAGCATTCTTGAATCCATGCTTGAGTACACAGGCAAAGAAGAAGAAGAAGGCTAAAGTTTGCAGGCTCAGAAAGTAAAGTATGTAGCGTTATGTTCTTCTTATTTTCTCATAATTTTCTGTTTTCCCTGAACTGAACACAGAAAGCTTTCTTCTCTCCTGAGAGAGGGGCAGCAAAAACAAGGAGCAAGGCATGCAGAAGGAACATTTTAGCAAGAGGTTACAGAATCAGAAGCAACTTCAACAGTCTGATGTGGACCAAAACTCCCAGAGGGCAGCTTTGGCCAGGGAATATAAAGGCGTTTTTAAAGAGAGAGTGCATGGCTAACCAAAAAGATCAAGCATAATAAAGCAAATGTAGAGACCCAATATGAGCTAGGACGCCTCTTGCAGGCTCAGAGTTTGGGTGAGAAACAAAGAAACTTCAATCAACAGAGCATGAGTACTGGAGTAGAAGGTACCCTCAGGGTTTTATTTCAGGAAAAAACAATTACAGAGACTGAAAAGAAAATAAACTCTGATTTCTAAACACTTATGGATAGCTGATAGTTCAGAGTTTTAGAAGTTGCTTCCATTACTGCCATTTCATGCAAATATTGCAGGTGAATCATTATCATAATCGCCCAGTTTGGAATACAATCATCTGTGTGGTGTTCCATCTGAAAAATACTAATTCTGTTTGCTTGCCTCTGCCAGTGGTGTCAGATGAGAAACTCCACACTATTTTTTTATGTCTGATAATAAAATCAATTGAATTCCACAATTGTTCAGAAATAAGGAACTTAAGTATTTTAAGAAAAGTTGGTCTAAAATAAGGATAGGAAAACAATTCTCTCCAACTGTAATTTCTTGCTTGACTGCACAACAATTTTCTACAAACTATCTTCTTCTGTAGATTCAGCTGAAACTCAGCCAGGATGGATCCTATTAGAAAAACACATCCATCTTTAAAAGACTTGACATCAGCCCTATTCACACGTCCTTTGCTTTGTCTACCCAGAAAGTTAACCCGGGTGGCTGGATGGGGAAGGCCCTGTAAGTGGCAGCTTTTCAACAGCTTCACTTGAAAAGCCCTTCTACAGAAATGCAAATCTTGTCCATAAGGATTAGGCAGATTGGAAGGATTCTAGGGAGCATTTTTAGTTCCCCTAAATGAGGAGAAGAAAATGGGAGAAAACCAGAACATAGTAAAAGGGGAATTGACACAAAAAAACAAGTAAAACAAAAACAGCAGTAACAAGTGTCCCCACACATAGCAGCTCAGACTCTTATCTCATCCAACAGGTAAGAATCTTCCATGGAAGTATTTAATCATCTTCACTTATTACTAGTGCCGGTGAGAGTTATTTTCCCATGGGATATTCCAGTTTTTCAGTATTTTTCCCATTTTCAAGCTCTTTTTTCCTAGGGAAGCCTTAAAGGATGAGGCTTTGAGCATTGCAGTCTTCCTCCTGAAAAAAAAATTAGTATATTGACTTAGTAGCCCTTTTTTCTTTCTTTCCTTTTCCTAGGAATCTTGACAGGACAGATCAGTTGGGCCTACTTAAAACCTTTTTATTTCTAACCATATTGTTTTCAGTTAAACTTAACAAAGACACATCTCTGGACTGCAGTTTAAATGTATCGATACTCATTTCTGAGTTACACAGGTGAAGAAAGCCTTATTTTTCTTTAAATGAGACATATTCTCTGTCATAGTGTCTAAGTAGGGTCAATGGTTGGACTAGATGACCTTAAAGGTCTTTTCCAACCTAAATGATTCTATGATTCTATGATAAAAAAATACATAGTTCAAATTGTTTCTTCTAAATTGTTGCATATAAACCAAGCAGTAAAGGTGTACAATGTTGTGTGTATATAAAATGTGGAAGGTTTTTTTGGCTGTATTTGGCAACCAGTTAATTGAATTTTCCATAAATGTAACTTCTGCAAAAGGATATTGACAAACTATTAAATAGCAGTGTTTTGGAGACCAGCTTCCTCCATCTGGATATATTGTGAAAAAGCAGAGGTAAAAAGAAATGAGGAAAATGTGTTTCCATTTGCATTTGTTAATGATTAGACTCCAGTAAAAGTTTACTAATGGCTGAATATGTCAAAGATTAGTTTAGTCTTAAGAACATATATATGAAATGTATAAACATGTTTTACATACATATAAAACAGAAAAATCATGTGATTATTTCTTCTTGTGGAGACTGACACAGTCTGGTTTTGCTTTCTTAATTTTTATTGGCCTTTTTTCCATCTCTTTTTTTTACATTGGAAATAGCTTTCCATGATTTCTAAGTGGAATTACAAAAATCCAATTTCTTCTCTATCTGAATTAAGATGTCTTGGAAGATGAAACTAAGCACCCTTGTATTCAGTAAGCTGCCAGGCCAGTTCCTTCTTTGCATATAGAAATGTCCATATAAGCATCAAGCACCAAAAAACACAGTTGGAAACCGGTATAAGATTGGATGGAAAACCAGTAAGAGCAGAGCAGTCACAGGATGAAAGTCACAAGAAAAAGCTACTGCTGTATGTAAAAGGAAAATACAGGGAAATAGTGTTGTACTGATATGAACAGCAAGTATAAAGAGGAGAAAAGAGAACAGGTGATACATCAATCAGTATGATGCCTGATGTTTCAATGTCATTATAGAACAAAGGCCAGAAAAGCAGAAGTATTTTCTCATTTTCTGATGCAAATTACTCTGAATATTTGCTGTTATCAGAACTGAACACAGGGAAGAAAGCAAAACTAAATAGTTGAGACTTGTTTCTAAATATAACTTCTCCTTAAGTATAAGTTGTTCATAACTTTTCTAAAGGGTTATTCGTGTATCTGGATGGTAAAAAATAAGGTAAAGTCTTTTTTCCAAACACAGTTACAGTGTTTGCAGATAAAGTTCAAGTACTTCCACATTCAAAAAAACAGTTGAGCTTGGACTTTAAGAAGGCAATTAATGATTTACAGCACAATCTCTAGTTAGAATACGTTTTTTATACATCAACAAGTTCTTCAAAAAGAAAGGTCATCGAACATGTTTGAAAAACATGAGTGATTGTTTAAGCCAACCATTTCCTTACACATGCATGACTTCCAGACATTTAAATTAGGTGCACATTTTTTGATTAGGAAAAACAGGTTTTCTTCTTGTTAGTGGTAACAAGATTAACAAGTTAATAATTACTAGATCTAGAATATAATCCTTGACAGTCTAGTCCAATGATTTACTTGGAAATTGCTCCATGAGACCTTCCATAGGAAACTCCTAAGTATCCTGCAGCGCTTCCCTGTGTGCGGCATAAGCAGAGGCAGCTGCAGCAAATATGGTTATAACACTTCTGGAAGAAAAATTCTGTAATCAAGTTTGGGAGGTAGTGAAGTTAGAAGATGGAAATTTCAAATTCTATTTGTTTAGATAAATGGAGAAACAAGAAATATAGGAAGTAATAGTGGCAATGGCAATTCTTGAAAAGCCTCAATAAAAAGTATTTTAATCACTTGCTGTTCTTTTAAATTGTAATTGGTATAGGGGTTTTTGTGTTCTTTTCAAGATGGTGTGAACTAAAACTTATTGGGAAATTCCATAAAAGGGGAAAGATTTGGAAGGACACTCTTGCAAAAAGGAGATATGAAAGAACAGCCAAATGGATACTGTTTACTGTTTTTCCCTTCAGCCCTGGGTATTTTCTGGGTGTCCATCTGCAGCCTTTAATGAATATGGCTTCCAGAAAGAACAGGCCCATAATGTTATAAAAATAGATTAGCTTTCATGTGCCTTAATTTTGACAATCAAAATCAACAAGGCTGAAAACCTTTAAAAAACAAAGGATAGCTTGGACTTGATTAAAATCTAAACCCAATTTTGGGGACTCATAACTTTTTGACACTCTTTGTCTTTCTGGACTTCGGGTCCCCAAGACCTTCATTATCATGGAGAAAATGACACATGCTTATCCCACAATGGCTTTGTGAACCTAATTGTATTGAAATACAGGAGTTGCTTAAAAACTATGATGATGGTTTACAGGTTAGTGAGGGATGGTGCAAGCCAAAATCCTCTCTTTCCTGGTGGGGAGGATATAATGCCCTGGGAAGACGGCTTTCTCACTTTCCTTCTGAAAGACAAGTTTTGCACAGCTTGCTTTCATTCCAGCAACAATGACTTCTCTCCTCTGTTCTCCTGGCCTGGAGATCCATCTCTTCTTCCTCTCATGGTAATTATGGCTGGTAGATAGTGATGCAGAGGGATGTCTGTTGTGGGAAACTTCACTTTGCAGTCCCTGACTTTCCAGAATTGTAGCATTTGTCTATTACCATGTGACATTCTACTAAAGCCATTCTACTCACATTATTTTAAAGGTCAAAATAGAGTTCTTTAAACGTCAATAGTTGGATGATTTGGACTTCCTTTTCTTTCTTTTTTCTTTTCTTTTGTTTGGGAATTGTTTCTTATTATTATTGAAACCAGCTGAAATCAGATAGCAGCAGAGTAAAGACAGAATGATGGCTGGAGCTCATAAAACACAAAGTTCTATATGGCACATAGCATCTGCTTGAGTCAAATAAAACCTGAAGCTGTGTAATGTTTCTCACAAACCAGTAGGATGCCATAGCCCCTCATATCAAAATTATATTTTCATCAAACAGAACAATCATTCACCATTTATCAGGATTTGAGCCTAGTAAATTATTTGTCACTCTCCCCAGTGCTCCCTAAGCACTGTCAACTTTCCATACTTTGATTGTTTCAAAAGCCTTTTCTTTCTTAAATGACATTTGAAATAGTGGTAAAAACAGGGGGGGGGAGGTTGGTATATAATTGTATATTGTTAATATTTGGTATACCATCCCAGACAGTGGATAAAGTACATAATCCCATTACGTGTAGGGCCAGTAAAGGGGAAAACAGAGAGAAACAAAAAAAGCTGTTAACTGTTGTTGTGAAAGGTTAATTTATTTTCTTCTTCAAGAATGGATGATAATTGCAAGAAACAGACACAGACCTAAGCTGTAAACAGTTTGAAAGTTCACATACTTATTCGGTCTCACACACCCTCGGATTTGAAGCTACATCCCCATATTCCAGAAAAGATAGTCAGATTATTGAGTTATTTTTACATGACTCTCATTTGGCCTTCAGTTTGACTTTCATCCCAATATGCACTAAAAGATCATTTCAACACAGTTTTGCTGAAGTCAGTACACTGAAAAACATTTAGGCTTTTGTGACTGACATTTTCAGAGGGAAAAAGGCCTTTTATCAAAAAGCTCCTCAGCTGGCAGACAAGCAGAGTCAGAAGAGCTGTTGCTTTCAAAAGCCTAATATTGAAAACCTCCTGCTTGAACCAGGTAAAATCTCTACCAACTCTAACTGCAAAACATGTTATTAAATGACAACCACATTGAGGATGGAAAGTCAGAGTTTCTGGGGAGAGTGTACACCATACAGGATTTTCTGAGGTCATTAAGGATGTTTCTTGGATGACTGTTACTTCAAGCCATTGTCAGCATGGAGTTAATGGTGAATTTGGGGGAAATCTTCAAGCTATACAACTGTAAAGCATACCTAAAAGCCAAGAGTGAATGGTCTCCCCTATGAAACCACTGGAAGATCTTTTCTATTGGGAATCCCAACATCAATTTAAAATGGATATTCTTTTGAGAAGGGTGAAGCATAGCAGATCTTACTGTTTCATCTACAACTCCTTGTGATTTATCCTATCTAAATTTGAAAAGTACTATATGGATGTCTATTTCTGAGATAGTCATTCAACATTCCTTTGTGATCAAAAGAGAGAAATAGCTATCTTTAGAGCACAGTTTATCTGACCTATTTTAGATGTGCACTTCTGATTGAGATGAATTAAGCCACAGTTTCCATTAACTATAATTATCAGCATATTTCTGCTGCCTGTAATAGGGAACAAGAGTGAAGTGCTCAGATGTTGATACTTAGCAATAAGATGAAGCCAACTACGTCACTAAAGTTTGGGAAAGAATCCCTGTGAATCCCAATTGATCTGCAGAGCAGGTCCTAAGGAATGGTAGTCCAAAACAATGCAGTAATCTATCACACTGCCAGGAATTCTCTCCAAGTATTTTTAGGCTCTGTACACTGAACTGTAAAGAATTACTTGTAAAATGATAACACTGACTATGTTTGAATGAGAAGGGAACTAAGGATATTTCTGACTTTCCTCGGTCTTCTCAATCTAATCTCGTGAAGATTAGGGGAATTGACAAGGCCTTTTGCTTTCCCTTTGCTCCTTCTCTCTGCATCATGATTTGCAGAGAGGAAATCAGAACACATGTACAAAAGGGAGATGTGACGTGCTTTGGTTAAGTTTATCATCCAAAAGCCTGATGAAGGAAACATCTGTATGTTGTCTGTAAGTTATCCAGTGACCTCCCTCAGTGGCAAGTGCTACCTGAAGTTGCTTGAATGACATCAGAACAGCAAGCAGAGAACCTGGGATTTGAAGATCTGTAAAGAATTGTGCTAATGAGCTTTAATCAGATGTAACACAAGATTCAACCACAATTGGTATGTGTATATGTTCATAATGAATGAAAAATTAATGAAAAAGCATAGTTTTTCTATACAAGTATAAATTAAAATGTATATGGCTGAGCAAGAAAATTTAGCTCTGTCTATGCATTACATCAATATTATTGAGAAAATAAAATTTAGTTTATTGCCCAGCTTTAAAAGACTTCTTTGTTATAGGTAGTATATACGTAGCTTGAAGAGGAGAGGAATATTTTCCTCAGAAATAATTAGAGCACAAAAGCAAGTAATCTCTATGGGCCTGTCTACAATTAACTAGGTCATCATATCACAGTGGTAACACACCTCTAATTTGGACTACTTCCATCCTAATATGACAACCAAGGGGCTTAAGTGCCAGATAAAAAAACTAACCAGGGAGGATGATCAAGAAAGTATTTTTTTTCAAGACACCTAACACAATTAGTAGTGTTAAAAGCATTAGTTCTGTACAGGACCTACATCTTCAAAAGAAAATTCGAGAAGAGTTAAAATGAAATTTCAATGAGGACAACTTCGACATCGGGGCCCTTAAGGGTGATAAATAATGAGATGTTTATGAGGAGGAGAAAAGCACTAAAAAACTTGTACACTTATGGGTAATTTGAAGACCTAAAGAATGCAATGTGTGATGCTACATAAAGTGACTAAACCAGGAGCATGACCGTGACTGCAATAAGCACAAAAATGGACTAAATCGGACCATTAACAATCTCAAAGCAATAGAAAATCTTGTAGCAAGTGAATCGAATGGATTATTAACTTAAATACTGAAGTCCCTCATGGCATGATACTGTCCAATTTAAACACACGATAGTCAGGAAATCAGAAAATTGTGGTAAATAAACAGAAAAGCTGATCTGATCAGTGTGGAGAGGTTGTTTTGACATCAGTTGAAGCAGTGACTAAGGTTAGTACTTGGAATGGAGGAGTTAGCTTTGAGCTATGAATTTCTCCCCAAAAGCAAATAAGAGGGTAATAGGACATAAAAAGTCTCATGCAGAGTAAGAGTGCTCATTCTTTGAGTAGTGAAAAGCTCCTGTTCAACTGACGTAAACATTTTCAACAGCAAAATCTTAATCCACACTGACGGTTCACTCGAGGCTTCAACTCCACAGGAGGTTGGTACTGAGGCTTGATTTTCTTATCATCCTGTCAGGAAAAGTCACAGACTGGATCTGCAGACACCTAAGTGGTGTTGCTGGAGGGAACGTAAAGACATTACTAGTTACCACCTTAATTCCAAATGTACTTGCAGTGGCATGGACGTGGGCATTCATTTTGCTCAACACCAGGCACCTCTATGTGGGGTGTTCACCCTAGGTTCCCTTCATAATTAAGAGACAAAAATAGACATCTCCAAGGTGTATTTCATCTGAGAAAATCCTTATGTCTGGTACTAGAAGTGCTTGTTTCCTTCCACAGTGAAAGAAACCTGTATTAGCTTGCTCAGATGGAGCTTTCCTGTCTTGGAAAATGGTTTTTGTTATGGGAGTGACCAGTGTCAGAAGGAAAAGAAAAGTCCATAGGGCTTCCTGGAGTGTTCCTAGCCACAGGGGCAGGGAGGACATGTAGGCAGCCCGAACTTCGGGTGAAGACACATTGCTCTTAAAGACATTGTGGATACAGGTTTCACATAGGACATTACATCAATCCTGGGACCAGCCAGGCAAGGCAGAGTACAAATACAGCTGTGACCATGCCTCTGTTTCCATCTAACACTTGGACCACATAGAGATCTGTGATCCTGTAACAGCAAAGCAGATGTCAGGCAACTCCAGGTTTGTAATATTCAATCAAGTATTCCTATTTTTAATCTCCTTGTTGATGAATTCAGAACATTACATCTATGAAACATATGTGAAATGCTTCCAGATCCAAAAAACCAATATTTTACATTCTTTTTGCAAAGCTGATTGACTCCGGTTTCACTTCACCTTATACAGACCTTGCATCTGGACACATGCAGCCCTACTGCAATCAGGTACCGAAAGAAAGTATTTCATTTACAAGAGCTGAAAATCCAAATCACTATCTAAGAAATTACCTGACATGCCAACTAAGCAAGGCTTTACAACATATTTCTGATAAGTGACAGAATATAGCCTTTTACAACACAGCTGTATTATTCTTTCATTCTGTTGGTAACCTCAGGTCCATCATAGTCTCATGAGGAAAGAAGGGGAGAGAAAAGGAGAGCAGAGAGGAATAGAGGGACAGGAGGGGAAGAAGAGATGTTGCTCCTTGGTAATTCCCATTAAATTTGCATTTCTTTGCTATGCTAATGAATTGCATAGCCATTCTAGGGTTTTTCTGATAAAGCCACTATATGATGTTCCTAAAGAAAATTGACTCCAAGATTGATTTTTTCATACTATCTTCCTTTCGGGAATTGACATAAGCTTGTAATATACTTCCTGCACCTTTTGTGCACTAATAGCTGGGGAAAAAAGCAGTTTTCTCTTTAGTTGGTCATTTTAGTTCCATCTGGCCCTAACTTTCAGATTCATCAGATCTTGTCCACATGCTGTCTCCACTGTGCTTCCTTTATTTGACTTGGAGTCCAAACTTTCTATTACTCTTGCAGTAGATCTTGCTCCTTCTTCCACCCATAAGAATTCCGTTCGCATTTTTCTTCTAATAAAAATAAATAACTATGGCCATTTTTCTATCAATAAAAATAATTAACTAAACAAAATGAAGACAGGAAATAGCTGAAGCCAAATGATCACAAAAGCCAAGTATCTCCTGCCTTGCCGAACAGGAGGGAGGAACAGTGTTCTTTAATCCAAACTTCGTGATATTCAGTTACATTCAAGCTGTGAGGCAGATGTTCCCTGATGAGCAATTAGCAAAAAATCTGTGACTTGAAATCATAAATCAGTACTTGCCTCTGATCTGCAGGGTTGAGAAGTATATCAGTGCATAGGAGTCTACAGACAGCACCTTAATGAGAGCTGCTAGCTAACTGTAAAACTTCTTTGAAGAAGGAGTTTGATCCCAGGGTGTGCTGGAAGCCCCCTGAGCAGGCTCCATTCCCATCAAGCCAGCACTCCTCAAGTATCTTCAAACCCTTTCCACAGACATAGAAAAAAGGCTGCAGAAAAGGTCATTCCTTTACCCATGGCAGGATCAAATACACTCATGACATGTTTGTCAGATTTTTGTTTTACGAGTTCTGTAAAGCTCAAGTGATGGGAGTCTCTTACTCTCTCTAGGCAATCTATATCAGTGTTCAACTGTATTTGTCATCAGGAAAAATTCCCTATGAACTGCAGTATTCCTTGGTGCAACGAACTTAAGCCTATTATTTCTTATCCTACATAATTCCTACCCACTCTGCAATGATTTTTGTTGTATGTAGTGTTACACAACAATTAGTACAAAGACTTTTGTGGTTATACCACATTGAGGGCCCAGTGAATAGAAAGAAAAAGTTGAAGACTGTAACTACATTGCAGCATCTATTTAAAAAGTAGTACAGAACCTTCAATGACAAAAAAAAGTTGATTGGGTCACTGCGGATATGCTGTTGAGACATTAACCCAAGCAAGTAATGAGAGTTAATTGCATGAAATTGATGGTATAGTTTCTAACTGAGTATTCCTTCCTAAAAGAAAATAACCAAGCAATAAGAAGCAAACACCCAAACATCAAGCTAGATATAAAACAGAAAAATTAGAATGAAGAGATTCAGGGTAAATTAAAGGATGATTTAAAGATGACCTAGGTGTATGCACTGTCTTTACACTAGTGCTGAATTTGTTTTAAAAAGCTGTAGACATAATCATGTATTTAGAAAGCAGAGCTGCACGTGTAACAGCTGTCTTCCAAAAACGTGTTCCAAGGGCTTGCACGGCTAAAGTTAAATAAATTCACAATCTGTGCTAATGGATTGGATTTTGAACTATAACTGATGATTCATGTCATCTGGATATGCTAGAGATAGGAAAAAGCGATATACATAGACCAATGTGCCACAGGAGTGTTCTCCCATACTACAGCTTAAGATAAGTTCTCAAAGCAGCTCGCTCACCAGACAGCAGCTGAGCATAGGAAAAGAAGTCAAATTATGCAGTCTTTTTTTAAATGTAACTCACACCTGTTTTCTTTTTTACGAAAAAAACATCCAAGAATCGATGTTATGCTGATTTGAATTGCAGAATACATTGATTGCAGAATACAAATATCTGTATTGATTATTCTACTTCCCTCTCCTCCTTGCATTTCAACATATTGTGTCTCTATGTACTATGTATTTCACACTTGAATGCATATCACCTAATTAGTTGGTCGGAGAAGTAAGGTGCATCTGATCAAGATTTCATTGGGACCTTTGATGTGCATTTCATCCCTCCTCTTCCCTGCCATTTCACTTTCAAAGTCCACTGGAGGTTGTTAAGGACTTTGAGCGGCCTTTTGAATTCAGTGTCTGCTCATACTCTAACAAGATTTCCCAACCCATAGGGAAGGAACAGGAGAGAACTGCCAGGCTGGGGACTAGGGGAAGTCTGACATTTCAAATAATCTTCAAGAAACTTCAATACAGTCAGAAACTGGGTTGAGTTGGGGTTTTTTTTCAAATAAAATGGAAACGAGGGTGAAAAAAAATGCCTGTGAGTGTAAAACATCATTCTGAGATACTATAAGGTGGAAGGTAATATAATATTTCCACTTATATCATTGCTTTGACAGATGCAGTAGTAGACTGGACAAAGATCATAAAATCTTAGCACTTTTAGCGGAATAGAAAGATTCTCCCATTGAATACGCACTGTAAATTGAATCTGCTAATCTAATGATGAGATGGAGTAAACATTCTGTTCCAGTTTAGGGTACACATCGTGCTAAAGACATCATTTGCTGCACTTTTTATCTTCTCAAGAGAACCGTTGATGGGAATGAGGAAACAGGTATCAAACAAGAATGAAATAACTGGGCTAAGTTCTGGTTAAGTCATTGTGCCTTTTCATATTGCCCAAAAAAGTTATGTTTGAGACTACAGAAAAATTAGATAAAGGTACACGTGAAGATAAATTCCATAGCAGAAAACCATTAAATAAATCTGGGGCAAAACCAGCAGCAAATATTTTTGGAGACAACATAACTTACTGCAAACTTTCTTTTACTTGGTTGTCCTTATCCTCCTTACTCCATTATGGAGAAACAAGACACAATTCATTCACTCAAAGATACCTACTTCACAGTAAAGTAAATTGTTCTTTAGGGTCCATCAGCTCTAATGTTTACCTTTCCATTTGATGATGAAGGGAGCTCACGGTGACTAGCTGAGATGGAGATGTCATCTTCTTTGATGCTGGTCAAATGAAACTCGTTCTATCAGTCCTGACTACCTGCCAAGGACCAATCTCAGTTTAGAGGTTCTTTAAGGCCAACATTATGACTATCAACATTGTAATTGTGCAAGACAATGTGGTTGGAAGAAATCCATACATTCTCACAGTCTTCTAGATGACTGTGTGGTAAAGACTGTGTGGATTTTGCTGTTCTATCTTCTACATCTCTGGTGGCTCAAATAGTTCAATATTTCTTCACTCCTTGGGCTAAAACGCAGCTTCATTTTGAAATATAAAAGCTAGCCTGTGGGTTGCATTTGTGTTCCTATATAAGCAGAATGTTATTCCATTGTCTAATATAAATGCATACAAATGAGGCTGGGGAGCAGTGGGGTTCATGAAGATTTGGGTACTAGCAAGGAATAAGATACTAATTCTTGTAAAAGTGGGGGCGTGGAAAGGAATTGTGAGCTACCCTGGAGGTATCCTACACCAGATCAGCCACATACCATACTTCTACAGATTTTGTCTTTGCAGCACAATCACCTCTGTACACAGTATGTATAATTGAATTCCATTACAATCTGGTTTAATTTCTACATAATTACACTACTTTAACTAGGTACAGTTACAAATACCAGATAAAGTGTTTTTCTTTCTGCAGCTTTTCCCCTCAAAGTCCCATGTTAGCATTGGGTCAGATTTTATCTGATTGCCAAGGTGCTAATGATTTCTCCAATCAGATAATGCAGGCACAGTGTTGACCCACAATGTATCTCAGCTTTCAACTGAAAAGAATGGGTTAGCAT
>VFFE01007146.1:2292004-2388802 GCA_008921705.1 Burhinus oedicnemus
TAAACATTCTGTTCCAGTTTAGGGTACACATCGTGCTAAAGACATCATTTGCTGCACTTTTTATCTTCTCAAGAGAACCGTTGATGGGAATGAGGAAACAGGTATCAAACAAGAATGAAATAACTGGGCTAAGTTCTGGTTAAGTCATTGTGCCTTTTCATATTGCCCAAAAAAGTTATGTTTGAGACTACAGAAAAATTAGATAAAGGTACACGTGAAGATAAATTCCATAGCAGAAAACCATTAAATAAATCTGGGGCAAAACCAGCAGCAAATATTTTTGGAGACAACATAACTTACTGCAAACTTTCTTTTACTTGGTTGTCCTTATCCTCCTTACTCCATTATGGAGAAACAAGACACAATTCATTCACTCAAAGATACCTACTTCACAGTAAAGTAAATTGTTCTTTAGGGTCCATCAGCTCTAATGTTTACCTTTCCATTTGATGATGAAGGGAGCTCACGGTGACTAGCTGAGATGGAGATGTCATCTTCTTTGATGCTGGTCAAATGAAACTCGTTCTATCAGTCCTGACTACCTGCCAAGGACCAATCTCAGTTTAGAGGTTCTTTAAGGCCAACATTATGACTATCAACATTGTAATTGTACAAGACAATGTGGTTGGAAGAAATCCATACATTCTCACAGTCTTCTAGATGACTGTGTGGTAAAGACAAGGCTATAGGTGAAAAAGCTCCACCAGTTTAATAAAGTCATTCTGTGATGTGGGAGGAATGGTGTAACAACACTCACTAAAAAGCAACAAACCAAATAACCTACTTGTATTGTCACGTACTGAGTCTATTTAAGGGAACTCCAACACAGCCATGGTGGAGTAGCTGTGCTATTAAGACAACCAAGGCCTATTTGCAGATGAAGAAAAGGTTGGAAAGGATAAAGCTCTTGAATGAAAAGTGGATTTTGCTGTTATATCTTCTACATCTCTGGTGGCTCAAATAGTTCAATATTTCTTCACTCCTTGGGCTAAAACACAGCTTCATTTTGAAATATAAAAGCTAGCCTGTGGGTTGCATTTGTGTTCCTATATAAGCAGAATGTTATTCCATTGTCTAATATAAATGCATAAAAATGAGGCTGGGGAGCAGCGGGGTTCATGAAGATTTGGGTACTAGCAAGGAATAAGATACTAATTCTTGTAAAAGTGGGGGCGTGGAAAGGAATTGTGAGCTACCCTGGAGGTATCCTACACCAGATCAGCCACATACCATACTTCTACAGATTTTGTCTTTGCAGCACAATCACCTCTGTACACAGTATGTATAATTGAATTCCATTACAATCTGGTTTAATTTCTACATAATTACACTACTTTAACTAGGTACAGTTACAAATACCAGATAAAGTGTTTTTCTTTCTGCAGCTTTTCCCCTCAAAGTCCCATGTTAGCATTGGGTCAGATTTTATCTGATTGCCAAGGTGCTAATGATTTCTCCAATCAGATAATGCAGGCACAGTGTTGACCCACAATGTATCTCAGCTTTCAACTGAAAAGAATGGGTTAGCATAGTAGTGTAAAGCTCCTGTCTGAACTCCTTGTTGGGTTTTTTTTCAGATTTAATCTAATCTATTAATCTGAAATTCTTTCACTTGTTTTCCCTTGTTTTCCCTTGTTTTCAGTTGTTTTCACTTGTGTTCACTGTTCTTCATTCTTCCTTACTTCTCTCTCTTAATATCCTCTTCTACAACCGTGTTGTACCTTTTTCCATTTCCCCTTAGCCATTAAAATTTCAATATAGATTGGGTATTTACTGTATTTTCAGATAGAAGCATGGGAATTAGTGACATGTGTATTTTTTTTCCTGCAATCTCTCCTTCCCATTATGTTTCTAAAATAATACAATGGCATAAAATGCCCATGCTAACTGCTCACTGTCCATCAGCGTAATGGTACTTCTTTTACCTGCATTTTACTAAAATGTACTGCTCCATTTTTATCTTCTAGTCTGCAGGGTCATTTTTGTAATATTTTTATTTGATATGGGGGATTTTTGAAAAAAAAAAAAATTAAACTAAGCAATTTATTGTACAGCTCTTATTTGTGAGTCCTCACCTGGTTTTCAAAAAAATGAGCAGAACTTGGTAAGACATTGCTTCTCCACACATGTGGGCCTTGACCTTGGCAAAGGCGTGTCAGTGGAAGGAGATAATAGATCTCTAATGCCCTGTACAGGAAACTATGCTGCTTCTCTATTGCCTATGGATTGTTCAGCATCATATATGTGTGTTTCACTTTTTTAAAAAATTCAAAGAGAGTAAAAGAATAATACCTTTATAACTTTGATGGACTTCAGTGGGATAACCTTAACATAATGGCATAGAGGAAAAGGCAGAAGAGTTCATCCCAGCAAAAAAATATTTATCAAAACAACAGCTCAATACTACACAGGAGTGCAGAATATTACTAAATCTCTTGTACAGATTTTTTTGTTCTACAAAGTAAATAAGGCGCTCAAGTCTCATAACAATGAGTAAGCCATTCAAGGTAACAGGACTAAATGTGTCCATGTTACGCTGATGTTCAGCACATTATATTTCAACATACTAAGTCCATTTCCAATATCCTTTTTTCTTGAACTTTTCAGCCGTGAAAATGAAAAGTAAAATCAAAAGTGCTTCCATTTTTAGAAGCCCTTTTTAGGATCTTTCTTCTTTCCTGAACATTAGCAAACCAACAATTTATGTATCAGGTTATCCCTGTAGCCCCTAGCTCTCTGCCAGCCCAGAAGGACATAGGTTTCTGCAAGACTTGCAACATTTGTCGACCCTACGTGGATGTCCTGTATATCCTAAGATGTCCCAGATAGTACTAGACAGCTATGTTCAGGCAACTGAACAGAGACATATTCAGTTGGTCAGACACAAACATCTGTGTCTTAGAGACCTGAGGAGGTCTCTAAGTTCCAAAGGCTGTGTTGGTGACAGCTCCCTCACCTACGGCTACCCCACACATGGACACCTGCACACAAATATGAGTGTGTGTTTTATTCTGGGAACTGAATTCCCCCTTCTAAAAGCATCTTCCTTCTTTACTGTTAGTGGATCTTGGCATATATCCAGAAGGTGGTTCATCACATCCAAAGAGAGATGTAACATAGAAAACATAAATTGTTTTTCTACTGCTATTGATGAATGGGTCCTGTACTACTAGGCTAGATCAGGTGCCTAACTTTTAGATGGCTAGGCTTAGCTGTTTCTTTCTGAAACACAAAACAAAAAAAAAAAGAAAAAAAGCTTACATAAACCCAAATCATTGTTCATAATGGTCATATAGCGATATATGTTCAGGCAGAAACTGGACAAATTAATGGAAGATAACCCCATTGCAGTTTTTTAAATACGTAGAAATATCCAGCTCGGGAAATCCCTGAAGAGACAATGCCTGAACACTGGGAGAACACTAGGAGAAAGGACCATATATTCTTGTGCTGTTCTTATATTTTTCAAAGCTTCTACTTTAAGTCGCTGTTGGAGACTGGGCCAGAAGAGGTTTCAGCCTGTTCAGCACAACCATTCCTCCATTTTAAGGTCTCTGCTTCCATTTAAGTCAGTTGTGGAAATTCACTTTATAGGTAGTGATGAGAAGCAGAAACTTTTACGACATGGCTCATCTCACTCTAAAGTAGATGTCTAGAATAAGTCAGATGGATTGTGCTCTCCTGGGCCAGTTCCTCTCCACTGGTTATTAAAGCATCGCTGGATAGGTAGCCTAGGTGTAGATGTCTATATCTTAGCTACCTAAGGTTAAATCCCATTCAAATTAGAGTTGAGGCATATGTAAGACTTGTCCATTTATACACTTGTACATTTGGAAAAAGTGAAAAATGAAAATAAAAACGTATGAGCCGTTAACTGTATTCCCAAGAAATGCAGAGCACAAGAGGAAACAGTCCATACTTGCCAAGTGGATGTCAGAAGACTGACAGAAATGTATTCACTGCGTTATATCCAACATACAAAAGCACCATCCTCCCAGCCTACGCTCCCTCCTGATGCCCTGTTCACCACCCTTTAACATCGACAATTTAGAGGCAAAAACCTGAGACATGATGCCTTCTTTTCTATTTGTTCTTCATGGCACCAATCCAGCTTCTATTGAAATTCACTGCTAAGTTTGGATATATTTTAATGGGGATTGTTTCAGGCCCCAGATTTTGAGACTTCAGGGAAGAGGAGGACTGTAAATAACTAACGAGGTTATTTAGTTAATTCGGTTAATTAGTCTATTAACAATCAAAACCATGTATTAATTTTCTAGGGATTGTAGATTATATGTTAATTGTATCGAGATACTTGATTTACCAGAGATGCACAACATCAGCAAGATCCAAAACTAAAGAATGTCCATTTCTTTGTGGAATAATCCCTTTAAAAATGGAATTAAATTAATAAAACTAAAATTTAGAGAGAATCCTATCAGCACCTCTGAGTTCACTGGTTTGTGTTTGGGGTGAGAGTGAAGGTCTTCGGTGGCAGAAATATGATATTCATATCACATATGAGATGAATTCATATCATATATGATATAAATATTTTGTACAAAGCTAAACCAAACTAAAACAAAACACGTGTACCAATCTAAAAAAAATGAAAAGAAATTAGCTAAAAGCCGTCTTGTTAGATGGTTGCTCTTACAACCAACCAAAGTAAAACAAAGCTCCAAGAAAACCGAAGCAAGTCCAGACAAAACCTGGCCACTCCAGGGGCCTGCAGAGTTCACTTAATATAGAGCCTGTGGGCTGGCATGAGCAATGGCCATTTATATTGTGGGGCTACTGGGCCACAGACTCTTTCTGCTGTCTAATGGGAAAAAAACATTAAGTACACTACACTGTCAAGTTTGAAAAGCTTTTTTGTAAAGAGACTGATGAAATGAATCCTGACATTTTCATAAAGATCTGTGAATTTCACTACTGATGCCTATGAAAGCTTAGCTTTATTTCTTTTTTGGAAGATAAGAGATGGCTCAAACATTATTCTTTTTCACTACATTTTCTCCTCCAGTTTGGTTTTGTTTGTCCAAATGTAAGTGCCTGTCAGAACTAAAGAATATCAGGCTTGCTGGTAACCTGCTGTGTAATCTTGAGCTCATTTTTCTGTACCTATCTCCTTACCTGTAAAATCAGAGAGAAATATTTTTGTAAGATATTTCCATGATCTGGAAAAGAAGTTATTTAATAAAATATTTCATAGAAATATTCAGTGTTTGGTATATATTTGAGATACTTTACATAGAAATGTCAGTGAGCTCTGTTTGCAGATTTTTTTGAATGTTGTTTCATATGAAAACCATTAAAGAAGTTTGAGCCCAATCCCTTGGGAGTAAGATATGGTCTATTAATTTCTTTATTTCAAGCCCTAAATGTCATATTATTACTGGAACAGTTTCTTGATTCATATTTCTAAATATATAATCAACATTTGTTTAGTGAAAAGAGAAGAACTGGCATCTCTTGTAGCAGTGGTGGCTGAATATTATTTGATAAATGTAGACAGTGACCATTGATACAAAGATGAAGAATATTATGAGGAAAACGTTTTGAGAATTGGGTAAAAGATTTTTTTTTTGTTGTTCTTCTGTTGATGTACATAAAATCATTCTTCATTGTTTGCGTTGGAAGAAAGTAGTAAAATTCCACAATATTTCAATCATTCTGTACTTGAGTGGCACCTTGCAAGTCCCACAGTTATTCATTGTATTGCTTTGCTTATACTCAATAAATTATAGAAACTAATTAAGTCATCAATTTTAGCATTGCTACCTGTCCCTTGTTGCCCTTGGGATTCTCTCAGGGAAATTTTCTGGTTTTAGGGGAGGAAGAGAGAGTGCAGGGGGAAGATGTAGAGAAACAGCGTGTCCAAGTTTTAGTTCAAATGCAGTTTGTGGATATTATAAAAGAAAATTGAATACTGCATTCAGTCTGTCCTCCCTCTTTTCGTTTTAGCAGTTAGTCACTCCTTTCATTATTGAGTCTTAAAGCATTCTGAAAGACATTAGAAATGGAGTGTACAAAAATCTTTTTGCATTTTTTTTTTCATGAGAGAAAAGTGTCATTCTATTCTACACAGTCTTCACGGGCAAAACATTTTTGCAGAAAGCAAATACACACTGTGCGGTTTACAAAGACCCAGGCTGAAATGATGCCATCTGCATTAGCTGTACTCAGGACACCAGACGAGAATTAATGTCTACCTTAGGAAAAAACGGTTTGCGTCTGGGCACAAATATTGGGGATTACAAGTCCAAAATATGGGACTTTCACACAAGTGCCAAGCACTAAATAATAGTCTTGCAAATAACCTGCTGGAAGGTGGCCAGCTCCGTGAAAAATAACAAGTCACATGGGGACCTAAGCAGTGATACCAACATCTCAGATACATCCCCTTTCAGATGGCTGGTGCTCTAGCCATCTAAACACTTAATGGAAAAGGATGCACAGCTTCCCACACAGCTGGAACCTGGCTTACAGGGCCAAGCATATCCCAAGCATGCTCAGCATCTTAAAAGGCCACCAGTTCATCATTAGAAAGCTTTGAGACTTCTCACCAGTTCAGAAAAACTTGTAAGGTTCCAGCACGACTGAGAGGAAGCAAGCATGGGGGCTAGTTGGGCTTTTGTCTGTCTGCTCCTCATACAGACACAGCCAGCTGCCAAGTTTTGAGAAGAAGACTAAATGTGAAATTCAAAGTGTGTGAATGAAATATATACGTAGAGATTACATCATGATATTCAGCCAAGCAACTAAATACAAGATTATTCCTCAGTAGACGTAGTTCCATTTGTTGGACTTTGAGGCAAAGGCAGATATATTGACAAAAAACATCTGAGGTCTAATCTCGTGTGTGAGGCAACACATATATTCAACCCTTCCCTATCAATTAAACCTGTAAATTAGAGACCTTCTGCAACTTTCTTAAGCCAACAAAATGGCAGACCATGGAGGTTTTTATTAGGAAATCACATTGGCTGTGACCAAATATTCTTGTACTGAAAGAAAATAATACACCATAAATATAAATATATGTGTTTAAGTAGTTTAAAGTAGCAAAAAAATTACATGTTTTTTTCTATTTATAACAGCCACAAAAATTCATGAGTCAATTGACTCCCACCAAACAAGGGTGAAATATCTTGTTCAATTTTTTATGGATAAGAACTCTACACTTTGCTTCATCCTACAACCAAGTGATTCTCATCTGTTGCTCTGAAAAATCTCTTATTCTTACCAGATTCATCTATTTTTCTTCCCATATAGGCAGATATTCCATACTCAGTGCGAGACAACTGTTTCTATCACTAGTGGGCATGCAGGCCATTACTTAAATTTCATCAATACCTTTTTTTTAGGCCACCTATTAGATAACTCTGTATACTCAATATGCTCATTATTTTTACTCAGGAACATATACATCTTATTTGCAATGTAGGAAAAGAATACAATACATTCCATTCTTCTCCCAGCTCTTCTAAGAGTGCAAAGACTCTAATTATTTTCCTGAGATGAACTCTGTTTTATTTAATCTCACCCTCTCCCAAGAGTGTTGCAGCTGCATTTCTGTACTGTTTCCTTTATTTATTGTCTGCTTATTGTCTGCTCTGTTGCAATGATGATTGTTTTCCAAGACACAGTGAGAAATGGAGAAAAAGCATATTGAGATAGCCTGAAAAGACTAGATTTGGCTGAAGGGACTTGCTTTTGATTTCTCCTCTCCAGTTGCATTACAAAGGTCACAGGAAGGCTAAGCTCCCTGATGCTCCTCGGTGACAGTGATACAGACTCCTTGCTCTAACTTCAGTGCATACTCATCCCTACTTTACTCTGTTGTCCTAAGAGAAAGAGATTTGCAGAGCAAGATTTGGCCTCCCTAAATAGTCATTGGCCTTTGTAGGTCCCTTTGTCAATTGTGCAGGAAAAGACAATATATCCCTAATACAGACCCTAAGTGAGGTGTTTGACAGGATGGACACAGGCCTATGTCCCAGTCCATTAAACATATAGATTGAGAACCATGGAAATGATGTCATACAATATGCCAGCATCACCTTGAAGAAGGAAGAGAAGCTATTCGAAAGGGGTTCTTCTGAGTATGCTGGACATTCGTGTCATTAGGCTCTTTAGTTCTGTTTCTTGAACTTATGCTCTTGTGGGGATCGTTTGGGTACAGGTTGTTGGGTTTACAAAAAGCATCTGAGATGACTTGATACTAGAATTATATGACATATGCCTGAGCAAATTTTTTTCTTAAAAAAATGAATTGTCAAAACTGACATGTTCTACTGAAAAAAAAAAATTAAAGAACTTTTGCTGAAAAAAATCAGACAGTAAAAAATTGTATAATTCTTTTACAGAAATGTAACCCTTTGGTTTAGAAAGTATTTTTATTTCTTTGCTTCAAAATATCTTAGGTTTTTGTTGTCGGAAATAGGATCAAATGTATTCAGCCTTGTACAGAGGAAAACAAGGGGATTTTATGTGCATGAGCTATGTGAAGATTTTAAATTTCTGAATCCAAATTTAAAATGATAGAGGGCTATCTTATGGTCATGAGAAATAAGCAATGCATTAGTCAGCTCAATGGAGGACTTGACTGCCTTTATAACCTCCATTTCCTTTATGCCATACCAGAAAAGGTTACTTATGCAGCCCCAACAGTAATGACTCTGCCTGACATTTCAAGGCACATCTAACAAACATAAGCATGGAGAAACAACCTTCTCAGCACAGTTTCAGGTGATTAATTTGTCTTCATCCACAGTTACTAACTTCAATGTCACAAGGATTAATTAATCAATGTTGGTAAACTGGTTATAGGATGAAATGCCATTAAACAGTAAATTTGGTTTGTTTCTATGCCTGATTTTTTATTTTTCATTTTTTCTTAAAAGCATAATAGTCTTTGTGTTACATTTTAAAAAGAAAGGAGTGTCTTAATGCTGTTCTAACACTACAAAAATCAATTAAATATTTGTCTTATCCAGGGAGAAATCCTCTTGGAAGTTATACTGAAGTAAAAATGTCCAGATTCTCTGGGATGAAAAATGTGTTGTGGTGTAGACTGTGAACTATTATGATATGAAACTGTACTATCCCTGTGTTGGGCTCTGAAATTCTGTTGTTCATAATTTTACAGAAAAAAAAGTGAAATGGCAAATGATTCTTTCCAGTGTAAGTATGAGAATGTTGTAAGTGGCAAAGTCCTCACAGTGATAGCTGACGATCCCTTAAGGAAAAAGATGAATACACCCAATTTACAGTGTACCTTCCTATGAAATTTTTTTAAGTTAGTCACTATCTCAACCTCTATCACGAAACAGCAACAGAACATTGGACCGTAGTGAGATTTTAGTTTCTCCATTCAGACAAGTGTTCTATGTTTTCTCCCTCTTTTGTCTCGCTAATGTAATATGTATCTGACAAAGGTATAAAGCGCTATTGAGGGGGAACAGAATTTTCTACCTATTTTGCACTGGTTGTATGAATCCATTAAGGACAAGACAGGATAATCGACTTTGAATTCATTCGTAACAGATTCACTCTCCTGTGCTCCCACAGAAAAAAGAAGAGAGATATATAAATTAATGTTTCATTGTGAAAAACCGGAAAAAAATAAGCCCAACAGATGATTAAATTTCAGCCCACATAATACCAGTACGAGTTTTACAATTCACTTTAATGGGATCACGAACGTACCCAGTGCCCTCTAAAATCTAGTGCCGAAATTTCTGTTAGAAGATGTTCATGTAGGGGCAATCACAGAAAATTACAGAAAATAACTTTTGCAGCAACAACAAGCATCAAGATCAAAAGGGCAAAGCTGTTATGCGTTCCTGGAGAGTCCTCCCATGCACTTTTTTTGTGCCAAAACCAGCAAATAAAAACTAGTGAGAAAATACAAAAGAAACTCTTGAAGGGAAGGAAGCTGTATCATCTTTAGACCAAAAACCCCAATAAACCTGCATTCCAAAGTGAACAACTAAGAGATTCAGCCATTTTTATACTTTCAGATCAATTGTTGTCCCGCCTACCCCATAATGCTCAGTTCAGCCCAACAGTAGTGGTGCAAACAGAAAAGTACTACAAATTTACTGGAAATGGATGTCTTAAACAGAAAGGGTATGCTCCAGACAGCATGATGAGGGGAGGGTCACACAATTCCCAAGGAATTTAAATTTAATTCAGAATCAATGTCACCATTCTTATTTGCTGTTCCTTCCCTTAAAACACTATATCTGAATTTTCTTCTCCTATAGTTGTTGGATCCTCCCACTGGACTTACACTGTAAGAAGGATTTTTCTTTTGTTCTACTCCTGAATGTGAAGGAGCATATACTTAATAATGATCACATTTTGCTCTTTCAGCAAGTTCTGACTCATCTTTTTGTCTGTAGCATAAACAAGGAAACAGTAGAAATTTCCTTGTAAAACTTTGGTGAAACAGTTTCGCTCCCATGTCAAGTTTGTATAAAGACTTCACTGTCTATTTTCTGTCTTCCTCCTTTCTTTCATCTGGGGGAATGTATTCAATGTGAAGCAATATAATCTCAGAAGGTTAGTTTAACTGCCTTGTTCTTTGTATGACTAAAGGTTGGTACAGCTTATTTGATCATCTTTGGCAGCATTTTTGGAGTGGGGAGTAAGCAAAACATGCACATGAACTGTTTAAAAAGTGAAACTCTCGTAACCTTCCTCTAAGGTGACTTTATGCCAACCTGAAATAAGAACTTCCCTAACAAACCTTTTCAAATAGAAGAATCAGGACTTGAAAGATTTCTGTTAATAGAGCTTCTTGCTTGGAAAGAACCAACTCAATATTCTTATAACTTCAGTAACTCTGTAGTACGGAGAAAGAAACGCATGCTGGACTGATTCATGGGTTTGTATTCTATGGCTCTAAAGGGAAAAAGTGGTGCTGTGTATTGCATTCATATAGCGTGCAAGTAGGGGAAAAAGTGTCAGTTTGTTTGTTTGCAATACTAATATGACAAATTAGGTCATTTGCAGCATTATGCCTGGCTCAGCAGAGAACTTGAGTACATGCTTACCTTTGGTAAATCGACTATCTGTGTAGTTAAAGAGTTAAGCACATGCTTGAGGCTTGTGATAAATGAGGTTGTAAAATCAACACACAGCTGCCCATCCTACTCCTAGCACTGAAGAAGCAGAACGGATAACAGGTTATTTGACTGCTATCTATTTTGCTTGCAGAGTTCATAGGGCAGCACTCACTCCACAGTACACATGGCCACATCCCGAGGTTCTTCCTAAATTTTTATCTAGTCCTGATTTTAGATTCAACTCATCTTCCTTTCATCCTCTGGGGGCATTTTGTAAGATTCTTAGTACTGTCAAAATCTCAGTCAACCTCACTAACATTAATTCAGAGCTTCATAAATTTATTAAAAGGATTACATGATGTGCTGGTAGTTACATAACTGACTAGGGCATGCCTTTCCTGCCCTTTTATTTTCTCACCATTTTTTTCCAACGAACTGTGTCTACCTTTGGTGCTTAAGCTTCACCTAAAAAAATGCAGTCTCTGGATCAAATATTCAGTCTCAGTAGGTGGCACTTCAGTAGAATTAATTAATTCTCTCCCCCTTCATCAAACCATGATTGATCTCATTGTAGACCTGGCAATATGCATCCAACAGTGGAAGAAAGCTGGATTATGGAGACTGGTGTCATTGAGATGCTCAGAAAAGAAATGCTGATTAAAATCCACACACTCAAACTTTCTGTCTAATGTGTGTTCAGACGAATTACTTTCTAGTATATATTTTGAGAACAACATAAAACCCAAGAAGTGAACCCCAAGATTCTTCTTACCCTAAGTACTTAATTAAAGGGCCAAATTCACACACATATTTTTGTTCACTTGCTCTGATGCCAAAAGTTGTATTCTTCCCTGTCTCATTTTCCAGAAAAATGTTGAATCTTTCATCACAGCATCATATAGTCTGGTGGACAGGGCAGTACAAGGGCAGATGTCAGCTTAAACCCATTCACACTGATCCAGAAATCAATCCTGAGTCTTCTAATCAGGAATTATGCAAACAGTGGGTGACAGTCATGCCTTCATTTTAAGGACTGCAAGTCCTCATTAGCTCAGCTATATGCTCCATCTGGTCCTCTGCAGTGGGAAATTGCAGAGTTGATCATGAAATTTAAGCTTGAGTGTAAATTAAGTGAACAAAGATGACGTAGTCTGAATACCTGGTAGGGACTGACATAGACTTACCTATAAACTTAAAGCCTAATTGTAAATTTTAAATTTTTTTTCATTTTTTATTACCATTAATTTCTCTCAGCCCCAAATTCTGAGCACAGTAGCTGATTTCAGCTGAATTTCAAACGACAGTAAAGGTCTCAGAAGTCACTAAAAACCTAGAAACTCAGTAAGAGGGAGGCTTTGTAAGTTTACACCTTAGTATAATTTGGTGAACTAGTGACTCAAGCAAAAGACAGAAATCCACAGTAAAGCAGGTTATATTAGTTTTGATGCCCACAGGACCACTTAGTTATTATGATGGTCTCTAATCAGCTTCTTTGGATATCTCTCTACTTGAATTGTTCAGCAGCAAAACTAAGTCATAAAGTAGGAGCAGGAACTAAAGCCTCAATCACACCTTCGGTACAGTGATAAACTCTCTCCCTATACATTAAGTTTCAGCTTCTGTATCTTTTCTAATGAGATCAGCTAGTGCTGTTGTTAATGCACTGAGGATAATTAATGAACAACATCCCAACAGTGATCCTTTTTTACTGATGACATTATGTACACTAGCATCACTTCAAGTCTCTATTGACCTCAGATTCAATCCAAAATTTGCTGGAGTCAATGGAAAATATAGATAGCAAAAACATTAAAATCTTTCTCTCTGAAAAATCCTACTTTTAATTATTTTTAAATTCAAATTGTGACAATAGAAGTATTCTCCCTGAAAAAAGATTTTTAAAAATCCATTTCAGGATTTTTTCATTTCAAGTAAAAATTTATCTTCCTAGATGCCTGTTTTGAAGAATATTGTCATATTGTTGGGGTTTTTTTGTTTTTTTGTTTTGTTTTGTTTTTTACCCTGGTGGCAGAAAATGAAGACAAGAGAAGACCTTTTTGGACTAGTATATATTTTGCTAGCAGCGTATTTTCCATGAGAAACTAAATGCCACGTTAAATTCCCAATCACATCCCAGAGAAATCTTTCGATGGGAGTTGGATCCATTTTAGCAATGTATATAAGGAGAGGAGTGATGTTACACAGTTAGGCAAAGCTTTATCACTGGAGAGAATAAGCCTGTAGGACATGTTTTTCTTTCTGTGTGATATCTGGAGTGTGTTTCTATATGGAAGAAGCACTAAGGAATGCTAAGTGTAGAGAAGGTCTCACACAGTTTTTCCCTATGGCTATATCCTGCAAAGTAGTGTCAAGTGTCTTTATTCTGCACCACTTCCTCCCATCAAAGACATTAAATAACCTCTCATTTTTAGCCGAAATACTAATAAATGTTTTAGTATAGGCATATTTGAATGGAGTTGCCAGAGAATATCATCAAAATTAAAGTCCTTTCCAAATTCCCATTTCAGAAGTGTAATATGTTATGGATAATGAAAACTCTTTGACAATATAAGTGACTTCATACTGTTAATTGTAAAAGAGTTTTCATAGCAACATGCAACTGAAGGCATGGGTCAAATACTAGTGAAAGTAAGTATAGTTGTAAGACAATAAGGGGGTTTGTTTGAGATTTGGTCTTTCTTCTTTAATTTCTTCTGTCCAGTCACATGAAAATCAGCATTAAACACTGAAGAAACAGAAGCTTTCACAGTTGTCTTCTGAAAATTCTTCAGTTTGATTTGAAATGTATAATATATTTAAAATGTCAAGCTATTCAAAATACAAACCATTCACTCTGTGCTTCAATCTGATCAGAGTCTTATTGAGCATATTCTTTTTCATAAAAATTCCAAATGTTGCTTTAGAAACATTATCACAGAACCAGGAAAACTGCTTTTGCCTCATTGTGATTTCCACCACACTATAACTCTGTACAGACTGCCTTGTGTGGGGCATCTGTCTAGTATTGTTTGTTTGTACAACAACTGGAAAGTAAATATTTAATATCAGGCAGTTACCATAATAAAATTTCTTAATTATGTTACAAGTGAGAAGAATATCTTTATGAGCACAGTTAAAAGATAAGACATTTTGAAGCACCTGACAATAGTAAAGTAATCAAAGTCTCAGTTTTCCTTTTTTCAGGCACTAATTTACAGGGTATTCTGCAACATACATCTCCCAACACACACTTTCCTGGAACCTCAGGCTGCTAAATCATAAGCCATATGCTCTTTTTTTTCCCCCCAGGATGCAGTTAAACCACTGAGGAGTACTCTGTGATAACACACAGAGGGGGAAAACCCACTCTGATTGCTGTAATCAGCATTTAGAACACTTGTAAAAACCTTTCCCAAACTGTGACCCTGCTGCTGCTTTTTCATAACCACGCTCCTGTTTGGCTGCACCCATTTCAGTCACCCTTATGCTCCGCCATGCAGTGGGGCAGTGTAGTATCTGCCCATGCTGCCTTCTTGGTTTTTGCTGAGAGCTGACCTCTTCTTTCTGTCCTCAGCCCGGTGGGAGTGGCAGCACCACCATTCCCTTCCAGACTCTTCACTCTCTGCAAAAACAGCCTGAAGGTTCAGACTGCAGCTATTGCAGTGCTGGAATCAGTCCCTCCCTCCCCAGCTTCAAGGGGTAAGCATGGCCAGTAGTTACAAGAGGGCATCTACATGCCCCTCTAGCTGGAGTTAAAGGGTTGTAAGCAGCTTCCTGACCTGTTTAGACAGGTCTTTTCATACTGCTGGTGTCACAAAGCACAGTACATTTCATAAGCATGTTGAGCTCTTCCTTAAAATCAAGTTTGTTTTCTCATTCTTATTATTTCCATTTTAAACCATTTCCAAAACCTTCCTCCTCCAGCTGTTGGAAATCCTTTTCTAAGGGCCAGATTACGTGTCTCTGTGGACAGTCATAGAATCATAGAATGGTTTAGGTTGCAAGGGACCTTAAAGACCATCTAGTTCCGACCCTTCTGCCATGGCCAGGAACACCTTACACTACATCAGGTTGTTCAAAGCCCCATCCAACCTGGCCTTGAACACTTCCAGGGACGGGGCCTCCACAGCTTCCCTGGGCAACCTGTTCCAGTGCCTCGTCACCCTCATAGTGAAAAATTTCTTCCTGATATCTAATGTGAATCTACCCTCTTCCAGTTTGAAGCCATTACCCCTTGTCCTATCACTACATGCCTCTCCAGCTTTCTTCTAGGCACCCTTCAGATACTGGAAGGCTTCTATAAGGTCTGCCTGGAGCCTTCTCTTCTTCAGGCTGAACAACCTCAACCCTCTCAACCTTTTCAGAGGAGAGGTGCTCGCCTTTTCCTTCTAAAGGAAAAAGAATGACGCTGTTGGCACTCACAGCAAACAGATTCTAAGATATAGTTTTAAAGGACAGTTTAAGGAAAGCTGTTAGGTTGTAAAACCACAATATAACTTATTCCTCATGGATAAAACATCACCTACTCAAAAATCAATGAGCACAAACTGATGAAAAACTATTTCCATGTCTGAAGTTCCATTGTATAAGGACACATAAAAAATGCAAGACCATGTGTATATGCAAGACTAAAATGACATGTGTAGATGAGAACAAACTTGGTGTGTACATAATTCTGTACAATTAGTGGTAAAGAGGGTGGGAGAATTGAATGTCTGATTTTAACTGAGGGTGATATTAACCTGCAAGACATCTCAGGAATTTAATAGAAGGCACGTAATCAGCAAGATACTCTGAAAATTTGGTAAAAATTGTATCAACCACACAAGTAGTGCAAGAAGGGAAAACAGGGTACAAAGACATCAGGTAAATAAGCTACCTATAGCAACAAGCACTACAGAACCTTTTGGAACTGAAATCCTCTGACTAAACATGAAAAATATCATCTTAGGGCTATATTAGCAACAGGATTATGGCAGTGGCTGTGAAAGACTTTGAGACTTTACAAACATAGAGCAGACAGAAACTGCCTTGCTGACCCTTTCAGGTAATAGGTTGAAGCCTTGAAACATGAAATTTAGCTGAAACTGTCCTGTTAATGCTGATTTGTAGGTGCCATAAATATGCTGAAAGCAATTCACAGATTCCTAGCTTCCAAGCTCAGAAGAGACTGCTATGATAAAGCAGTCTGGCCCCTTCTCTCCCTAAGAGCCAGAAGGTCTTGCAAAAACAAACCAAAAGTTCATATTTGACAACATAATCTTGTTTGAAGGGATCCCAGCAATTCTAGAGTCTAGAATCTCAGTGAGTTTTTCCAGAGTTTCATTCTGGGAACTATTTTCTTTTCATCCCCTACTGAGAAATACATCTAATTTATATCCCAAACTATTGTATTTTGTTGTTATTTAATCCGTAAACTGATCAGATTAAATTTGCTCCTATCCTTATTCAATAGCAGACCCACTTTCCACAAACAGATGCCAGCCTTCAATGATAAAGTAATTTCTCAGATAATTTTTTCAGAGAAGTGATCTTTGGATTTATAGATCAAAAGGTTCACTGCCACACTCCTTCAGCATTTATGGAACATCTCCTCTAATGCAAACTGAGACTTTTATGCAGCGTTACTTCCTGTAGTACTAGACCTAAAGGAAAGACCACTGACCACTTCCACATCTGGATTTTGATTTCTTTTTCATACATCTAAGGGCTAGGTTAGTATTTTACTTTTCTTTTTTTAAAAAATTGTAGTTCATACTGAGAGATTTTTCTACCACAGTCCACAGGTCTTTCTCCAAATTACCACTTTTCAAGACAGAGTTTTAGTTAATGGGGTTGGAAGACCATGTGTATGGTTGTGGTCAGGGCAGGAAAATCAATGAATTCTTTTCATATATCTCTTATAGAATCAGATAACTGGTTCTGTCAGAACTGAGAAGTCTGTATCTTCCTTTGTGGGGTTTATTTTAGTTGTTTTTTTCCCTGCATGGATTTTTTTTCCCCAAGGGCAAAAGGGCATTGCTTAGGCTGTCTTCTATTACAGCTTGTTAAAATCAAAATAAATAAATCATAGGCCTCTTTCATCTTTAATTTCTGTTCTTTGGTCATTTTACAGTTCTTGGTGACATGATGGATGATATCACTATTGGAAAATGGCAAGGAAAACTTATGCTTCTGTTTAGCTGCTTGGATACTTCATTAAACTCAAGAGAATTACAACAAAACACTGATTTCTTGACAAGAAAACTTTTTTATGCACCAGTTTTGCTGAAACTTTCATCCTTAAATCCATTGCAGATTTCCTGAGCAGAACCAGAAAGAGGCCTTCCTGAGATGCCAAAAGCCCAGACTGAAAACTCTGCAGACAGGAGACCTGGACTTGCACCTCTTGTATCTCTGATGTATGACGTATGCCCTGATCATGACGTGGAAGAAACAGACTTTAAACCGTTTTGAACCTTGGAAGGGGAGGGATAAAGAGAAAACGATTCATAACTGTCACACATCAAAAAGTCTTGTTTTCATTCCCACGCAAAAGAGAAAAAAAAAGGTTAGAACTTTCTTACTGTGTTGGAAAATAACTGCTAGTGACCTTGACTTAAGAAGCAAGTAGCCCTCAGAGACAACCTCTTCAGCCAGTCCTTCTGACATACTGACAGGGCTGTGTCATAGTTTAAACCCAGCCAACAGCTAGGACCACACAACCACTCGCTCATTTCTCTGTCGCCCGCCAGTGGGATAGGGAAAAGAATCAGGATAAATTAGGAAAACTTGTGGGTTGAGGTAAAGACAGTTTAATAAGTAAAGCAAAATCCGCACATGCAAACAAAGCAAAACAAGGAATTCATTCACTACGTCCCATCAGCAGGCAGGTGTTCAGCCATCTGCAGGAAAGCAGGGCTGCATCACACGTAATGGTTACTTGGAAAGACAAACACTATAACTTCGAACTTCTTCCTCCCTCAACTTTATATACTGAGCATGATGTCATATGGCATGGAATATTCCTTTGGTTAGTCAGGGTCAGCTGTCCTAAATGTATCCCCTCCCAACTTTTTGTGCATTCTCAGCATATTTGCTGGCAGGCAGGTGTGAGGAGTAGAAAAGGCCTTGACTGCTTAGCAACAACTAAAAACATTAGTGCTTTATCAACATTATTCTCATCCCAAATCCAAAACATAGCACTATACCAGCTGACAGTAAGAAACTTAACTTTATCCCAACCGAAACCATGACATTCTCCACCCTTTATTCCATACCATTTACATCATGCTCTGGTCCCACACTATCCAATACATCTTCATTAATCACCACTTCCCTTCACCATCCTCTGGATGGTCACATCCGGAGGGTAGTGGTCAACAGCTCAATGTCTACATGGAGACTGGTGACAAGTGGTGTCCCTCAGGGGTCTGTATTGGGTCCGATACTGTTTAATATCTTCATCAATGACATAGTGGGATCAAGTGCACCCTCAGCAAGTTTGCAGATGACACCAAGTGGAGTGGTGTGGCTGACATGCCTGAAGGACCGGATGCCATCCAGAGGGAGCTGGACAAACTTGGGAAGTGAGCCTGTGTGAATCTCATGAGGTTCAATAAGGCCAAGTGCAAGGTCCTGCATGCGGGTTGGGACAAGCCCCAGTGTGAATACAGGCTGGGGGCTGAAGAGATTGAGAGCAGTCCTGCTGAGAAGGACTTGGAGGTACTGGTGAATGAAAAGCTGGACATGAGCTGACAATGTGCGCTTGCAGTCCAGAAGGCCAACTGCATCCTGGGCTGCAACAGAAGAATCATGGTCAGCAGGTCGAGGGAGGTGATTCTCCCCCTCTGCTCTGCTCTGTTGAGACCCCACCTGCAGTACTGCATCCAGCTATGGAGACCCAAATGTAAGAAGAACATAGACCTGTTGGAGCGGGTCCAGAGGAGGGCCACAAAGATGATCAGAGAGTTAGAGCACCTCTGCTATGAGGACAGGCTGAGAGAGCTGGGGTTGTTCAGCCTGGAGAAGGCTCCAAGAAGACCTTGTAGCAGCCTTCCAGTAGCTGAAGGGGGCCTACAAGAAAGCTGGAGAGGGACTTTTTACAGGGGCATGTAGTGATAGGACGAGGGGTGATGGCTTCGAACTGGAACAGGTTAGATTTAGATTAGATATTAGGAAGAATAACTTTCATTAAGGACTGTCATGGTTTAACCCCAGATGGCAACTGGGACCCCGCAGCTGGTATAGTGCTGTGTTTTGGATTTAGGATGAGAATAATGTTAATAATACACTAATATTTTAATTGTTGCTAAGCAGTCAAGAACTTTTCGGTTTCTCATACTGGCCTGCCAACAAGAAGGTGGGGGGCACCCAAGGAGCTGGGAGGGGACACAGGTAGGACCGCTGACCCTAACTGATCAAAGGAATATTTCATGCCATATGACATCATGCTCAGTATATAAAGCTGGCGGAAGAAGAAGGAAGGGGGGGAACCATCCCAGCTGAAACCATGACAGGCTGCAAAACCTTATTAAGCCCATCTTGTGAATTCAGGGCTACTGAAGTTAATACATACTATTTTAGCAAGATATGCTGTGCCTGTACATGATTCTGGATGTGCAAGTATATGAGGGGGAAAGACAAACAAAATGAAAGTAGTAATGATTTTTTTAACCCCCAACTTTCTAAACTCTGGAGTTTATATGAAAAAAACAGAAAAGAAAACATTTTGCCAATAAGAATAAATATCCATGTGGCAGTTTGCAGTCAATGCTTAATGCTCAAAAACCAACAGAAGGAAAGACTGTTTTAGAAAAGTAATTTTTCAAGTTCACCAATGTGAATAAGCAAGTTATAACTGTTCAGGGTGAATATAAAACTGTCAAAATAATGAAACCTTTTATCGATGGCAAATAATGAAGGCAAAACGATAAAACGGCTAAAGCTTGATAGCCTTCCCCAGCATTTTTCCCCAAGAAAGTTAGAGGAATGGAAAAAATGCAAATAAAATGCAATTCTCCTATTCTGCTATGGGCTAGGAGTGATGGAGACATTAAAATAAGACCTTACTGAACAGTCTGACTGCACCAGAATGTGTGTCTTGATGTCTGTGACACCTCTTGGTCTGATATCTGTCACAAAGGCTACATGCAAACTGGATATGACAGAGGAGATTTTGAATGTGAAACTCCTGCTTTATAGCAGTAAAGGTGAGGACGTAAATGACATCATGGATGCTTTAATGCAGTTTAAACCAGTTCTGAAAAAAAGCAGTGATTAATATAAAGCCTCATTATGCATTGTGGGTGCAACAAAATGTACAAGGTGCTGCTACAGAGCTTAAAAAATTGCTAAAAGCAGGCAGATCTGCTTGTGCTCTTTGATGGGTTATTTATGCACTTTTTACATTTCTTTGGCATCGGAAGTAATCTGTGCAAGACATTAGTTTCGCCATGAAAACAAACCAAAAAAAAGGTACTTTCAAACTTTTATCAGCTGTCCCAACAGCTTGTAAAAGAGATCAGACATCCAGCTTGCTGATTGTGTTGCATACTGATGGCAGAGAGCTGGCAGAGAGGTCATTCCCCATCCAGTTTCTGCAACATGAACATTTGAATCTCTATTTTTTTTCTTTTGAAGTTTTTTGCCTATAGGAACAGAAATCCCTGACTGGGGAAAATTGAGAAGACAAGGTCCCCAGCCCTACGTTCTGGTTTGTTTATATTCTGTATAAAGTAGGAAGTTATTAAATAAGAAAACAGTATTAATCCAAACAAGCAGCATCTCCTGTCTGGTTGTCTTATCCTCTGAGGGCTCCAGAGCTAAACTCTGCTTTGTTTCATCTCCTTCAGCCCTATCAGCCATGATCACTTAACTGTACAGTGATTCAGCTCAACACAAAATTGAGCCCACTATAGTCCTGCTCTCCCTTCAATCTATTTGACAGCCTCATTGTGAACACTATTGAACAAAATGGAGAATGCAAGTCTCAATCCCTTCAAGGCAAGAGGAAAAACAAGTAATCACGTAATGTAAAAGAATGATTAAATTATCCTCTCTTTCAGCTGGGCTTTACAAGATACAAGACCATGGCTACCATCGGTGGAAGGTTATATGGCAGACCTTGAGGCCAAGTGGAATACCTTAAAGAATCTCCATTGGTACTAGAAACCCATGCTTAAACAGCTGACTCAGGTTGAACACCACCTACTTCATGGATCAAACATGGCATTAGGTAGGAAAAAGATGTTCAAGGAAAGCAAGACAGCAAGACTGCCTGTAGATTCTGCATCCTAATTGTAGGTACCTAAGTGTGTACAGCAAACCAATAGTCAATTTGGGCAGTATTCAGCTCACCTAAAGACACCAGACATGTATGAGCTGAGCATCTAAGTTCACATTATAGGTAACAGAGACAGAGTCAAGAGGAGCAACTTCATTACCCATACATAGGTATCTACCACTGTTTGAGAAGCCTTAAAATAGCTCCTCTAGACTCCAGCTGGTGCTCCAGAAGTATATGAGTCACCTCTAGATTTTGTGTCATTTTTACCAGCCCTATGCAGATGCCTTGGACACTCCACAACATATCAAAGAACACTAGGTTCCTATATTTAGGCTGCTGAATTGTGCTCACACAGTGGAATTGAGAGACACATTTGGCTAACGCTAGGGAAGACACCAATATATGGTCTGCCAGCTAATTCTCCAGACTGTAGTGGATGTGTTGACTAAATCCCTAGTGACTAGAACAGGAGCCTAAGCACCCGCTACACACAGATGGTCCACAATCAGGTGTTTGAATCTGATCGGAATCAGTACCTTCTGTCAGGTATTGAATGGGCCAAGAGGGATTTCTGAATAACAATCTGTAGATTCAGAAACTTAAATTCCCTCTAAATCGTAGTTTACTTTTACATGTAATTTCCAGAATCTTCTGTTCATACCATACCATAACACCAGAATTATGATGAAAAACATATATACATTTCTGAGTCTAATAAATTTGTGGTGCATAGAGGTTGTCTGAAAAAGGAGGAATAGTCTTTCTTTCTTGACATTGTCCAGTGAATATTTTTCCATTTTCCAACTCACAATTGCATTTAATTTTTAAATTGGCAAATTAACAGAAAGTTAAAGGGATTAAATAATCCAAAAATGAAACACTTCACTTGAATTATAGCAGATCACTTCAAGGTTACTCCAAATGTTCCCTTTAATGTTGTTGATATTTTCACTTGATGCATACCTATTTCATCCTTCCTACTCCCAACATATATTCCAGTTATACCCAGATCACGTCCATATCTCTTCTCACTGATCCTCATTTTTCAGCATGATGACTGACTCAGAAGCTGTTTTTTCACCCAGATCTAGAATGGATTATATCTACAGTTACATCTGAAAATTAGAGATCTTCATGTGGAATCAGATTTCTGAGACTGCCTTCCAGAAAACCTATGAGAAGTGAAAGCAGATCAATTCAAAAGTGGTATTTTTTCAAGAAAATTATTTAACATGGTTCCATAAATCGTGCTCATGTTTGGTTCTTAGCGTTTTACAAAAATTTTTTGCATTGCTTTTCTAGATGAGTGGTCGGTAAATAACTAGAAATTACCCTTATTTGTAAAAAAACCCTCTTTGCTAGAGAAATCTCTCTACCCCAGCATGAACAGGTAGTTCAGATCATTCAGAGTAGCATCAATATACTCACTTGTTTGTGGATTAAGTGGCTTTTGTAAAGTTTCAGATAAAATTAATTTTTAAAGAGGATATCAGAAGGAAGATTCAGAAGTTTTTTAAGTGAGAGAAATAAGCTAAAACTTCTATCTACAGGAATATGCCACAAAAATATGTCTGATTTGCAATCTGATCGCAGAGTAAAGCACATAACTGCAGTTCTCTGAATTGAAAATACAAGCTGCTTCCATTTTACTGGGTGTTTATGAGATAGAAGGAAACATCAAGGATGCTACAAAATAGAGTTTGGGTCATTTAAGTGATCTAAGCCACAGACACAAATGCAAGGAATTGATTTTTGTGGTGTTTTGAAAGATGTAGTTCATCTTTCTCATAACATACTAAAATTACAATTTGTTCCTCCCCTGCATCTTTCAATGTGATGCTGCATTGTCTACTTCCATGACTGGGACTTTAAAAAAAAAAACAAATCTCTTAACAAAATAATACCTTTTCATTGCTGTTAAATACTGTTCAAGTTTTTCTATGAACATTATTAGGACAAAAACCTTAGCAAATTGATTATAAAGCCCTAGTTCTTACTGGTACATTGGCTTTGTGTGAATTTCATGCTGATTTTTACTTAAAAAGCTACTTCTACTATTTTCTGATATCAGCTCACCTCTTTCAGTAAACAGAAAAGGAAGTGGGATTAACATTTTTACCTTTGATTACTATCACTAGCAAATAATAGACCCAGCTCAGGCACATAGCTAGAGGCAAATTTTGCCCCAGAGAATTTACCATCTGTTTAGGCAAGTCTGACAAAACATAGGAGGAATGGGATACTAATCTCCCAGTTTCACAAGGAAAACAGAAGAGGGTAAAAGAAGCTCACAAAAGAAATACAGGGCAAAGAAAGGAACACATTTCCTAAACTGTATTCCAGAATCAGGATATAAAATATTCTCCCTCCCTGTTTTAGTGTTTAAGATGAGGATGTAGGGAACATTTATGAAAATAAGCGTGAACAAATACGAGGATAAGATATTTCCTAATCTAACTGCTGCAGGGATACGTGCTGCCGGTGGTAAAAAGGAGGCTAAAGTCCTCATCACTCCTTTCTACTCCACTGCAGTATTCCTGGACTTTACTGCAGTTTGCATATCTGGAAGGCACATTAAATTATCTAAGCTTTGAAATATATGTTAGATAGAATTTCTTCCTTTACACTTACAGAAATACTTCTCTTTCTGGATCTCAGAGAACTTCAAGGATGTGGAGCTGTAAAGGATTTAAAGTGGAGGGACCCCTGGGCTCTGGGGATGTGCAAGACAACTCCTGACTCCATTCTGGGCAGACATCTGAGAAAATACGGGTCTCCTTCTCCAGCTCTGCTATGGCTCCCAGAGAAGCCTTGGGGTACTGGAAGAACTGCAGTACCCTGAGCACTTGTCGCTTGTTGCTGGTCAATTCAGCTGCCCAGAAGACACAGCTGAGTGGTGTCAAAACTCTGCCCTTTTCCTTTTCTCTTCCCATTCCCATAGCAGATGCTGGTCTCCATAACTCATTTCTAGGTAGCAGAATGCTATTTTGCCTGTGATGCTGGGAAGTCTCAGCTCATCTCAAAAAGCAACTGCTTTCAGTCTTAACAAGCCAACATTATAGATTTTTTTCCCCCACACAGGAACTACTTGTTTTCAATAGATTTAATGATACTTTTGAGATTTTTCTGAATGAGATTTTTCTCACTTTGATGATGATGATCAGAACACCTTGTTACAAAGATATAAATGACAAAGGTTGAGCTCTGGGGTTAAAGATAGTATGGATGAAAGGGATGAAAGTTTGGAGCAGATTTTATCTAAAGATGTAAGCAAATCTCAGCTAAGGGAGGCTGAGCTGACTAAATTTCAAAACGTGACAGAATTGACAACCTTGACCATCAGATTTTAAAAAAAACCCTAACAAACGTGGGACACTGGCTACAGATTAGCAGGCATAGTATTTCTACTTACAAGAAGAAAGAAAAAGGAATTCAAAAAGTACAGGCCAGTTAAGCTGACCTCAATAATATGTTAAGGGTGTAGAACACATTTTCAAGTGAAAAATTAATGAAAGACATGAAGTTAAATGGATTACAGGATAAAATGAACCATGAATCTACCAAATGTAGACTAAACCAAACTAACTAAGTGTGCTCTTTTCTTACAACAGAAATTATTTTCTGCAGACAGGCAATGCTCAGGCTCTCATCTCTCTGGACTTGAGTAAAGCATTTCATATAATGAGCCACATGGAGAATTTTTACAGAAACAGAATAAGATGGGATTGCTACAAAGCTGTCAGGTCCAAAAGATCCTGTTAGAAGGCATATGGAAATTGATCACGTGATAGGAAATGCTTCCAGTCTGGAGGCATACTTCAGATGCATTTTTTGAGGATCAGCCTCGGGACTAATTTTATTTGATATTGTCATCAGTGACCCTGGCACAAAAAGTAGGAAATCGATCATTTGGGTTGGCAGCAAGTAGGGAATCACTGTTAACAAAATGAGGGGAAAAATGTCAGACAGGAAGAAACAGACCTGCTCAGCTACTGGGATAACAGAAATGAAACAAAGTGTAGTCATGCAAAGTGCCAAGTCATGTACCTCTACTAAGAAAAATTATAGCTATATCCTGGGAGTTTATTAACTGGAAATGATAAAAGATGAGAAAGAATAGGAAGCTATAAAAAACCTAATGTAATCCTAGATTATTTTTTTTACTGTTGAGATAAGGAATTATTCATTCTGCTATACGTGACTGTGGTGAAGTGTCAATAAGTATATAACACACAGTTCTGGTCAGGTTGTTTGTAAAAAAAGAGGAAACATAACTGTAACAGAGGCAAGAAAAGGATAATTGGGAACAGAAGATTCACTGTACAACAAGAATTGGAGAAATGCTTGCTGCACCACTGTCTTACCAATATGGAGATGAAGAGGGGACATGACCTTCCTTTTCCAACCTAAATGATTCTATGATTCTTTGATTCTAAGTGCTTACAGCTACTGCCCTGTCATTTGAAAGTGATGTTAACATCCCTGCAGGCTGGGAAGCTGAGTGCTGCATCTGGGGCTAAGGACTCCCCAGATTTTATGACTATTCAAACTACTTTTTTTTTTTCACTGCTGAATGGCTATTCTGCCATTCTCAATCCTCTAGATGAATTGGCACATTTCATTTTAAGTGGACCCAGTGAAGGACAGAACAGGCCATGTTCAAACCTTTGGTGATGTCTTCTGAAAACACAGGTATTGATTTCTTGAATAAGACTTTAAATGGAAAAAGCCTGATGGAGTTGCAGTTGAATCCCCTCATTGGAAATCAACTTATTATTACTGATAAAATTTCTGCTGAATACCATTTTGTTGTTTTAAAATGTCCGTACAAAAGAAAACAGCGAAACCCAAAAATAAACAGCCCTGTGAAAATGGCTATGCCAAATGCTTTTCTGATACATTTAACATCTCTCGAATAATATTTTTTATAATTGTTTCAGTATGAAAATGTGTAACATAACAACCTGCAAATCATTCATGCATACTCACGCCTTCCATGTGTTAACTGCTGGGGAATGTTTTCAGATTGCTTCATATCATAAATTGTTATCTATTTACCATACCAGTTGGTGACTCTGAGGTAGCATATGTGTAATGAATTTGCAGTTTCTATTACAGTTAGTTGAAATTTTCCAGTGAAACATCTTTTCAATTTAAAAAATAAAATAAAAAAAAGGAAATAAACGAAATCACCCCTACCCATTAATCAAGAAGGCAGTGCCTTGTAGAAAAGTATTTGTTCAGATGATCTGACAAAACATGGATAGGTTTTTATGAGAAGCAGTTTCCAAATATCCAGGTGATTTCTGGGTGCTCCAGAATAGCTCCACCATGGGAGTAGTCCCCACATGGCCTTGATCTGGCAAAATTTTATTGTGGGATGTTTTTCAGAATCAGGGTCAACTCTGAAACAGCCACCACAGCACTGATGTTTTGAAAAACCCTGTTGTGGAACAAGAAACTGATAAGTTTGGGAAATATATCTCTTGTCAAAGGTCACCTCCTGGCTCCATAGCAATAGCCTTCTGCCATTTGTCTGTAGGTTGAATCTCAAAACTTCCAAAGTCTGTGTTACTGAATCAGCAGCCAGCACCTTGCAGCCCTGGCTTCCACGCTGTCAAGATGTCATCCCCAAACCCTCCTTACATAAAACATGATATGCAAAACTAATAATGACATATATATATTACTAGAGAAAAGAAAAACTTTTTGGTGATCCCACAGTAACTTCCAACTTCTAAAAGCAGATCTGGTTAGAAAAAAAATTTTTTTTTTATCCAGGAATAAAAATATTTTGCCCTAGCTTTATTGTATTTACTTTGTCCTAAAATAGCTTAAAATCATTAAAATTTTCCAAAAGCAGACTCTGAAGTTTTAAAACATAGACATTAAAAAGCTACTGCAAACATTTTTAGGAGACTGAAAATGTGAAATGTGAAATATGAAAGGGTCAGATCCCTTGGTTCCTTCTTTGACTGAGTAGTATATAACTGAATTAATAGCAGGAAGGCAAATTAATTTGAGGATCTAAATCCCTTTGAAAACAATGGAAAAACTTTCCATTGTTTTGAATGTTTTGAATAAGGTCCTCTGTCAACAGAGATGATTATATGTATATGCATATACAGACACAGACCAAGAGATAAACTGAGCACAAATTTAATGGGATGGACTACGGAATAGATGGTGTTTAAACTATCTCCTGTGTAGTCCCTAAATGTGCTGTGTCTCTTGCTGTGTAGAATATTCAGCACATAAAAATTAACTTTCTTCCCTTTTTTGTTCAGGTATTTGCAGGTCACCTTTCCACTCACTGGGAGAACTGAAACTTTCTTTTTTTCTCGAGTCATGTTCCATCTATCACACTGTACGTTTAGAGAGGTGGAAGCAGACGTGTCAGACAGAGAAAATGAGAGACAGAACAAAGAGAAATAGGCCCCTGAAGGAAAGAAAGAGAGAGGTTCTGAAAACAGAAACAGAAGAAGTGAGAGAGTTAAGGACCCTGAAATAGAGATAAATCAACAGAGAACCAAGTCCCTTGAAAAAAAAGATGGACAATTTCCCTAAAGAATAAAAAGCATCAAGGACATTTGTCCACCAGAAGGACCTACAAGTCTCCAAGTATTTTAATGATGTATTGATATTCCAGCCACAAGATGAAAATTCATCTGCATCATTAATGGACATCTTGCTAATCAGCTATTTCAAGTGTAATGTTTAACATAGATTACAAGATGAACAGTCACTCTCCTCCATCTCATCAGCTCTGTGGTTCTCTGCCCACTTGGGAAAAGAGAAAGTAATCAATGAGACCTAGTAAACCTACTAAACAGTTGATCAGGAGAGCAGGTCTTGGTTGCTACATAAATGTTTGATTTACTGTGTAAAACCCATCTTAGCACAGCACTTCATGTTCAAACATTCTGCAGTCCACTATACTTTCATCTATGGTAGATTCCAAGTTTTCCCATAAAATGAGGGGGTACAGTTTGATGCTAAATGAAATCATACTCCCAAATCAGCTGAATGGGTCATCTAAGGCAGATGGAAGTGAAAAGAATAAAGGGAGGATGTCTATGCACTGAAACAGATGCCCTTTTTATTCGATCAGATAACCAAGATCATCAATTGTTTAAAAATCCCCACAGCTGAGGCTTGAAAGTGCAGTATGCTTTGGGTGACTGCTGTTTCTTTGTTCAAAACTCATTCCATTTAAACAGACTGACATCAAAGTTTGAGTTAGGTAAGACGTGTTCCTCCCTTTCCTTTTACCATGGTTTTTCATCTAGTGTTAACTTTCTCCTGGTTGCTTTTTTTCTTGCACCTAACTACACCATTTCCTTATGTAGCTATTTCTAAAACAGAAGAGGAGGTTGGGGAGGGGAAATGACCAGGATATTCTTAAATCTAGAACATTACTTGTCTGCAGGAGGTGAGCATTGTAAACTGCTCACAGAGAAGATCAAAGCTCAACTACATTCAAAATAAGCTCTCTTGCTTCTCACACGTTGGTGTCCAATTGAGAATACCCGTGCTCAGCCTCCTCATTTGAACATTTAGTTTAGAAAACTAAGTGAACAATCATGGGCTTAGAAAATATAATCTGTTTTATAGTCATAGAATCATAGAATCACCTAGGTTGGAAGAGACCTTTAAGATCACCAAGTCCAACCATAAACCTAATACTGCCAAAAACACCACTAAACCATATCCCTAAACACCATGTCTAAGCGTCTTTTAAATACCTCCAGGGATGGCGATTCCACCAGTTTCCTGGGAAGCTTGTTCCAATATTTGATGACCCTTTCGGTGAAGAAATTTTTCCTAATAGCTAAGCTAAACCTCCCCTGGTGCAACTTGAGGCCATTAGTCTAATGCATAGGAATCTTTCCCGGGAGGAGTTAAAACTCTGTTCAAGTTTGTACTCCAATGAATATGCAAGTATTCCTCTTTAAATTGGAGCAGATTTCAGACAGGAGATAGAAGATTTACTGTTCTAGCACAGCCAACAGTCTGATCACAAGGGTGCCTGTCTGAAATGTGAAAGACGTGCTGAAATCACTCCTACGATGCAAGCAGAGCAGGCAGCAGAGCATGGGTTGCTTATATCCTAGCTAACTCCTGAATACTGGGGATTTTATAAAATATTTTCTGTACTACTAGTTGCACTTATGTGAGCTGTCTTGCCTTGCCCCTGGGCCCTTCTTCTTAGAATATGACTGGTAAGGATTTTTTGTTGCATAATTTGAGGATTTGAGATGTTTGGGAGCATCTGGAACTAACTTGACCTATGGCTTAGCGTATTTTTTTTTAATTTTAGGTGGTATCCAAGCGCAGACAGCTTGTTAAAAGCCAGCTGACAGAAACTCGGCACCTGAAGGATAGAAATATGTCATTAGTCAGTGCTGAGGAACAGCTGTGAGTAAAAAAGCAAGTAGATGTTTTAAAATAGAAGAAAAACTGGACTTTAGTCTTTTGAGGTTTTTTTAACTCAAGCTTCCTTCTTCGGAAAACATCCTCTTGTTCTACATGTTACAGTATAAAATGTATTCTTGACAGATATTGGAACTTGTAGACTCTGAAGCTCTGAAGCAGTTACTAAAATGGTTGAAAGAATGGATCAAGCAATGCTTGGGAGCATTGATACACAACTAAACAAATCTCTGTGTATCTACTAAATGTCAGTAATCAGCACGTTATAAACCATTGAAATAATGAAAGAATTAATCCTGAAATAGAAGTAATTTCTTTTATTTACCAACTCTGACAAATTCCTGAATGTCCTTCAAAGAATAAATACCTGGACTTTATACTCTCTTTGATATTGTATGCTAGGCTTCAGTAGAACAAGGAGAGAGAGCAAAGGTCACTTTCAATCTGTTTCTTACGCATAATGTTCAACTTGAAGACCTGGCCAACTTGGCTATAATACATTGTTAAATGGATTGGCCTAGGGCAAGAAAATGAAGCTAAGTGTACTCTAAAAGTTTTGGGAATTTGGATCAGGGGCTATTCCATCTGTTTAACGGCAGGACAGACACAATGTGATTGATGAATGATGGAAGTGCTTTTTATCACTGTAGTGTTAATGACATAATGAAGGTCTTTTAAGAGTGTAAATGTGGTGTTCTATAAATCCACTTCTATACATTTTCCTTCATTTATCAAATATTAAGGGGATTTTCACCTTCTGTTCTAGAAATTGCTGCAGTGCTACTACACTGATTTAGGAGGGCTTTTAGCTGCTTTCGTATCTATTATATTTTACCACATTGGTGAGTAGGGTTTATTTCATCACATATTCCGTTTAAAAGGTTTCAATATTGATGAAATCTGAGGAGATATAGGAATGTAATAAATTATCTTATTTTAATAGGATTATTTCAGAGAACAAAGTGTGAGGAAAGGACTTGTACTAGGCTTATACTTAATAATCAATTTAACCCTTTTGACGATATACCTCCTTGCAATTTGTTTATGAGACAAGTGTGAGAGAAGATCCTTACCTCACTTTCTTCAAAAATGATTTCTGCTTGTTCCATCATTCAGTTGTTAAAAGTAATTTGTTGAGAATTTTGGCAATTTGGAGAATCTGTAATACTTCAAGGTAATCCTTGTAAAAACAACAATAAAGTAACAGAAACGGTTCATTCTCTTGTTATCACTGGAGATTATTTTTCCTTCTTTTCATTCCCACTTTCATTTATTTCATCTTGCATTTTCCTTTCTTCTTTTAACATTTCCTAAGCAGTATTTATTAACTGATGATACATCCGTCTGAAATGTTCTATAAAGAAAAGATTATATTTGGAGGTTAAAAAAGGTTATGAAAAATGGTTATACTACGTTTCATAGAAATGCAGATCTAAATGCTATCAGGGAGAGTTCTGAGTGCCTTTCAGAAGAGACTTGCTCTCCACTTATGTAAGGACTCAGGGTTCCTGTGGGTCCTGTGTCACATCTGACAGTCTTGTTCTGGTGTCTCAGATAACGTAGGGCATCTCAAGTGGCACTGGAAAGTTACGGTTGGACAAGTGAACTGAGCAAAGGTGGGATTTTAGTCCAAGTTAGAAACAAAACATAGATGTTTACAAATGGGCTGGGTGTCTTATCTCTCATCACAGTCAGTAGAGACTTGGTAGGAATTCAGCAAGTCTGGAGTCTAAGGAGGTATTCAGGTGACAAAGTGTGCATGTTAACCCAGGGTAAGCTAAATAGCTCTAAAACTTCAGTAATTTTATTCCCTAAATCTCACTGACAATAAAAGGAACTTATATACCTACCCTAAAATGCAGGGAAGGGAACTGGAAATCAAGAACATCCAGAGCCAGAAAAGGATCTAGCAACTTAAGGAATCTTAAGATCAACTCTGGCACTTAACTGTAAGAACATCATTCTAGATTCTAAAATTCTTCAGGCACATGGTATCGTCCCCAGAAATCCTCCCTAGAACTGACTGCATCTATTTCCACATTTCAGTAAATCCAAATCAGTCTTCTGTATGAACCCAACTAGATTTATCTAATTCATTTAAATTCTTGACCTAATCATTGTCAAGGTCAAAATTTTAGAGATATCGTCAGAGAGATAAAGAGCTTTCTTTTATATTTAGTGTTCTCCTACTTAGGGTATTTCTCTGAGAGATGGGAGAGGAAGTTCAATACCTTTCTCAGTCTCAGGGAGTTTCAACACAAACTACTTCCAAGAAGATCTTAATCAAAAGGAACTCTCTTGTTCAAAATGTGCCCCTGTGTTGAAAGTATTCTACATTTTTCTGTTTGGATGGAAACCCCAAGATGCACAATTCTGCATAGAGCACAAAAGGCAAAAATCCAAGCTTATGTGCAGAAGGCAAATTTAAAGAGTGCTGAACAAAAATCCACTTCAACTCAATAATGCACAGTCATTGCTTTAAAACAGTTTTTAAACTGTGCCTTTTATAGTCTTTCAGAAACACCTATTACTGTGTATATGCAAAGCAAATAGTGCAGAAAAAATGAAGTCATCCTTACAAAAGCCATCTCCCTTTTGACCAGTTTTCTACAAACTACTTAGGGTAGCAAAGGCTAAGTTCTGTTGCCAGTTCTGACATTTTCCATAATGCCTTTTTTAAAGCCAAAATCCAGCAGCTGTATTTATCATTGAAAAATCAGAGCATGGGTCAGACACTGTAATCATGCAGCTGAGCTAATGGTTCTGCTGCATAAAAAGGGGTTTGGGTAATGTATTAAAGAGTCACTCTGCATTTGAGATAAGAAGTCAGATGAAATTGTTTAAGTCAAATCATAACAAAAAATCCCTTGTCAACAAATTCAAATCTTCCCAAGTTTCAAATATTTTCCTGGAACTCATTTCCTTATTGAGCTTTTGAAGCCTTCACATCTCAGTTTTTCTTGCAAATAGGAGCCATCTGATTTTCTCACTTTAATGTCATTGACACACTGTCGTGCATGTGGTGCACAGTATTCAGGCCCAAAAAGATATGTACCAAAATAATGGAAAAGTTATTTTCGTAATATTACCAATAAATTAGAAGGCAGGAAAACAGCAATATAGAGGGATGTTCTGGTGTGATTTTCAGTTGAGTTTTGCAGATTGAGTTCAAACGCTTTGGGTAAGTTTCATAGAAACTATTACACTTCTGAAAGTTTATCAGAAATGAGCCTGGGAGTCTAAGTTTTGTTCCCTATTGCTAATTAAGATGACACAAGACCAATCTTTCAGTTCTTGTGTCTCAGCACACTTGAGCAATTTTATTTGCAGGCCTTAAGAGTGTGAACCTCCATTTAACGTTTCCTGATCTGCTAATGTACCTCACTGAAGTCAGCTTGAAAAGGCAAAGATGACACCAATAAGACTGGCAATCTTCAAACGGATTACATATTACCAAGCAGAAAATAAGAGTTAACTGAACTAGCAAATCTGTCCCCCAGAGACACCTCACTCTTATTCTAGTTATCAAGGGTAAACATGTTCTGCAGGATGCATAAGAGGAGGAAGACTGAAGTCAATAAAGCATTCTGAAAGTCTCTGAGCAGGGTATATAAAAAAGCCCTCTAGTTAGCAAATGCCAATGGGTCTAACACTCAATTTGTTCAGGTCCCCCAATTTATTAATTGTTTTCTTTAATGAAGACAAGATACTACTGAAAAGCCCAGTACAAATGCTGAATGATTGTTCGTGAGTAAAGAGTGGCACATAAGAAGTGCCTAGAGTATTCACCTTCCATAGTGAATGATTTAGGGAAGATGTCTCCTCATGATTCTCAGGTGGGGCGAGAATTCAGGGTTACAATTTCTGCGCTTTGACGCAGATAAATAGGATAGCTTAGTAAGGGTCTATCTACAGAAAAATAAGAGTCTACAATGGTCCGGGACAAGCAATAGAAGTTCATTTTCTTCTGAGGTTTTTCTGCACCCACAGTGATAAGCATTCAGCCTTTCCCTATAAGAACATAATTTTTTTGCAAACCCCTTTTCTATACTTATTGGATTGAAAAGTCCAAAAATATCTGGATGATTGGACACCTCAGAATATAGACTGTTATTATGAAAGGCTCTGGTATAAGAGAGTGAATGTGTAAATTTTGACTAATGTGCCACAATAAGGTAATATGGGTAAGACAGATCATAAAGAGGTGAGTGAGATAACCAAATGTTGCTGTATAGAGAACAGTTTTTACAGAACCCTCCCATAATTATTATATGGGATTGGAGGATTCTGGAGAAAACATTAATAGGAAAAATACTGCAGGCTAGTAAAAGTAAATAAAAAATAAGAACATGTGCTATCTTCTCAGTGAACCCAAATACCTACTGGGAGAAGGAGAGTAGAGTCATTAGCATTATTTGTTCATCATTATCACTTATGAGGAGGTACATCAATGTATGTCTATATATTTAGGCCCTGTGGTTTTAGTGCTTGAAAACAGCTGCAAAATACAGCTCAGTTTCATAACAGACTCCTGGAAAAGATCAGCCCCTGGCAGCAGAATGAGCTGCTTCCAAGAGAAGTTCAAAGAGGCAGTCATTAAGGAAAATGTCAGTTCTAAATTTATTTTTCCTGTTTCTTTCTTCTTTGTCATCTGCTATGAATTTGTCCCCAATGGCTTTGCCATTTTAATTTAATTTGGACTCAGATGCGAATAACAAGTCTTTCAGAGTACCACCATGACAAGAACTTCTGCCCATTCAGGACTGGGTGAGAAATACTATATAATTCCAGTCATCTATGTGTTTTTGCATCAAGGTAAGAGCTTTCTTTACAGAAATATTTGCAGCACATGAAGAAATAAATTCAATCAAACATGATGAATTACATATCACTGAAGTCAGTCACTAGAGTGCAAGAAACACTGGAGAAGGCACATGTGTCTAATCCACAAATATCAAAAGGAAGAAGTCACCACCTGAGATTAGATTGGTCTCAAGATATCTTGGTTCAATGCTGTTTATTTGCATGGCCTTTCAGGTAATGATACCCAGAGTACAGCTGGCTAATTCCTTCCATTCAGTATGACTTAAGTCCTACTCTATTTAATTATTAAACACCTTCAGAAATGCAGTTCTTACTCCCACTTTGTCTCTAATGAGGTTAAAACTTTATTCTTCTGTCAGAAGGACTTTTTGCTCAACCACCACTTCTACAGGACCACATAAACTTCTAAATATTGCTTTATTCAACATGGTTTCCTCAGGCTGGATCTGTTTTTTCTCAAGGACTTCATGCAACTCAGGTTTTCCACAGGGCACCAGGAGAGACAGAGAACAATGGTCAGAGCAAAAAGCAGCAGAGAAGCACTTTTTGCTGTTTCTGATACTGTAACTTATAGACTGTAAATGGGAACTCCAGAACTGTTATTATTAACAGTGTAGAGATCACACTGCCTAATAAGGTATATCCCTGTACTTATTCAGGCCCCTGTACAAATAGAGATATGTATATGTTCATATGCATTGACAAACACATTTTACGGTCCTATGGCATCTATATCTATGATTATCCAAGCACTGCAGAAAGTTCATCAAGGCTCCTCTGTCCCATAATAAGAAATATTTTTACAATTCCCAAGGAGCCTTAAACAACAACACAGAGCAGCACAACCACAAAGCTCAAGAGCCCCTTTTTTGGGGGATGTTCACACTTAGAAGTTCATCCAAATGTTCTCAGAGTTTACAATTTACCACATTAAAACTGTAGATTAGATCCAAATGTGTCTAAACTTAGACATCTTCCATTCCTGTTTATAATTTGCATTTTAGAAAAAGGCAACAAAATATGACAAAAAGCAATCATAACAAATAACTACATATCTAACTTTAATTTGAGGTGATGTTAATCCCACTCTTAGTAGTGTACCTCCTGACGTTTGCTGTGATTTACATAAGTGTCAGTCATAAGACTGGCTATTGATCTTGAGATCTTTATCAACAGATGCTGAAGACTCTTTTATTACTCACAGAATGAAGTTCCTGTGGGACTCATATCATGTGTAATCTTCCAATCAACCAGACAAAATAAGTCACTGAACAAAAGAGAAATGAGTTAAAATCCAGAAGTTTCAGGAGTTTGTTTCAAGCTACCATAAAGATTGATACTACCCAGAAAGCTGAGCTTTCTCACAGTCCTAAAAGAGTTTATAGGGTTTAAAGCCCATACCTAAATATTCTGTAATTCTCCTAATAAGGAAGAACAGTGAAGTGCAAAGCCAAAATACAGTAACAGTTTTATGGAACAGTCTGTTAAGAAGCAAAAAACTTTTTCAAATGTTTTCCTCGGCCTCTCATGCATTTCTAATGCAACAAGCTGAAAAGGGATGATAATCATGAAACTCCAGTAAATGTGCCATGAGATAAGTCAAATAGCTTTCAGAAATTCTAATAAATTCTTTTCATAAAACATTAGCATATTCTGCCCTGTGGATCTCATTTTTACCTATTAGAGAACTTGCCTGAGATCAGACAAAAGAACTTTTCTGTTCTACTGGCATGCTGAGTGGAATTCATTATTAAACATTGTGCTAGGTTAATCTGATTTGAGAAAAAAACCTAAAGATGCTGGGGATCCTTTTATAAAGATAACATTTTCTGAGTTAAATTAGATAACTGAAAGAAAGTGCCCACCAGAAGAAAACAGAAGCTTGCGGATTTTTTTCTTTTTCCCCAGAATTTCTCCTTACAAACCAAGAAGGCAGTACAGATTTGGTTGATTGACCTGTCCAAGTGACAGCATTGAACTATGCAGCATGTGATGCCCAATACATTTCTTCATCTTCCTTAAGAAAATAAAAGAGTCTTATGGAGCTCTTTTCAGAGAAGAGCTTTGAAGCTCCTGGTAAAGATTCTCAGACAGAAGAACAAATGGGGCACTGTTCACAAAAATGAATACTTGTGTCTTTGCTCCAAATGCTCAAGTATACTGCTTTTACAGCTATCTGCCACTTAGAGCCTCAGACACAGTAAGGGCACCAGCTAAGCTAAACAGCTCTCAGAGCTGCGATTACTGCTTAGACATTCAGTTTGTGAAATATTTTTGGACCCTTATTCTGAGGTAGATTCCAGATTCACTGAAATTTGACCTTTTACTCTTCCTCCAGCCCTCAATAACTTCACCATCAACCTATGGGAATTATTTAAAGAGGGGGCAAACTGAATCTAAAATCAGCTACCCACATTCAAACTGATTATATGCATATTTTCTTAGGGAGGCACACAGGCCAGGATTTTCAAGGTACTTTGAAAACCTTAATGTTTTGGAAACAAAATCTTGCAAGAAGAGTATGTGAGGAAAGCCTTAGTAAGGAAATGCTGTCTAAAGTCCTTTTTTCAGCACCAGTGTTTAAGCTTTGTTGCTTCTGATGCTGCTGTTGCTACTCTTATCCAGAAATCAGGGCCACAATGGTGTATAAAAATGGGTCCTCCTTGGAAAACTGCTATAAAGACCTTCAGAATGGGGAGACAGACTATAGAGAAAAGTGATTCTGCTCACAGGTTCAGCTGTGGGATTCCTACCCTACTGAGTGCAAACTTTAATACCAGCCTCAGCTGGTAATTTACTCTCCAAATCTCAGGCTTAATCTAACTGGATTTTCTCCTATGTGAGAATTAAAATCTCACTGGATTGGCTTGACTATAAATATCACAGATGGGGTAACATGATTTGCTCTGAGACTTTCTCTATCCTTTTTCCAAGTGCTACTTGAAGTTCTGTTGCATTCTTGGGTGAGGAAGATGGCATCTGCTTCCTGAATTCTTTCCATGTAAGGTTGTCTGCATGAGAGGGCTGGATAGCTCCGCTTAAGGTTTTGAAGATGGAGAGGAAGATCTCAAATTCAGACATAAGTGAGCAACAGGTTTTGAACTCTTTCCTATGGCACAGAGGGAATAAAATTCAGGCATCAAAACCTGCTAGCTAGTTCTCTTAATAGTATAAAAGGTCATTTTTCCAAATGCTTAAACTGTACCCTCAGGCTTTCAGGATTATGTGCTGTGTCACTGGTAAGCAATAACGCATTTAGAAGCAGCCATTGCTTTTTAAAAGACAGAGACGCTCATTTTGCCAGGCTTAGTACGGCTGCTAAAAACAAAACAAAAACAAGAAAGTCTTGTCACATAAACAGTGAGAACTGCATGTGAAAATAAAATTTGTAATTAAAATTGACATTTCCCTGGCTCCTGCTTCCACTGGCAGTCATCTTACTGAGGTCTGACAAGTGTTTGCAGGGTTGCCAACCCCCGAGGTTAATTCTGCGCATGAAGAACAGTGAGAATAAATTATTTCTCTAAGTGGAATTCTGAAAAGTTAATTGAAAAGGTAGACTACTCACCCAAAATAAAAATATATAAAAGCATGCTTCAGACATCCTTCAGTATGGGGAATTGGACAGAGAATGCCCTAAGCCTCAGCTTAAATTTAACTGGAATATCAGAGGCCTCAAACTTCACCCAAGTCGAAGTCAAAAATGAGGACCTACGCCAGCAGCCATGTACTAATTCTGCACTGAGAGTTGTGATTAAACAGTACATTTCAGGGTATAGCAGCAACTTCGCTCTATATAACAGTACATCTAGACAGTCATAAGTGAACAAGCTATCATGGTGTAACATCATAATTTAGCAGACTTGTTCAAGCTCAGCAACTGCAAGATCTAGATGTTGAGATTTCCTTGCGGGCCACCTTCATCCCAGCATTTGTCGATTTTTATTAGATATTGCAGACACAAAGACTAATTTTTAACCTCAATAAGCCCAGGCTGAACTTAAACAAAGTTTAGTGCAATCTTAAGACTCAGTTGTCCTTTCAAATCCATAAGTCCCCTTTTGATGCTACCAGTCACTGAAATCTTTCATGTGTGATGTTCTCATCTCCTTGCTCAGTCCCACAACTGAAAGGCATCCTTCAGCTGTGATTTAGCACCTTGCTGTCTTTACCAGCCTGTTCTTCAGGGCCACATTAAGAGCTGTCTCCTGTTCTTTCCCAGGACACATATTTGTCTGGCTCTGGCTGCACACACTGCTGAACCAACCAAGCACCTTGTACATGTTGTGACTCCCTCTTTCCTCTTGCCCTGTTCCTCTCTTCCTCAGCCCTGAATAACCTCAGCCCTACCCTAATCCCGGACACATAATTTTAGTTTTCAACCATTTGTGTTGCCTCTAGCATCTGTCAGACCTTTTACTGAACTCTCTAAAAAGGCAAAAGAGTATCCAATATTTCTCTAGGCTTGTACTCTTCTGTTTCGATGAGGTATATTAACTTGCAGAAAAGCCTTTTCAGCAGGCACAGGGTAAGCGGTGGGAGAGCAGACGAGGAGGGGTGTAGGGAAGATGGGAGCATGCAGTGAGACCTGGCCTTCTGGAAAAGAGGACAGCTTATTAATTTGTCTCACCATGTCTTGAGAAATCATGTCTTTAGACTCAATCTGTCCTTGACAATACAAGGGAAACAACAGAGGTCCAGAGCCAGGAACAGGGGAGAAGAGAACAGAGCCACTCTTCATGGTGGCAGATGTTTTGCAAAACGCCTCTCTCAGAGGTAGAAAAATGGATGATCAGAGTGAAACATCTCTCATTTGTCATGTCCAAGTTTGCTGTACAGTCTTTCTGGCTTTCTGACTTTCACAACAGCCTCTGAACATGCTCTCACGCCACTGTTTTGTTTGGCTGGCTTCTTGACTGCACTAGTTCTCTTTGGTCCAGGTACCTGAGCAACTTATTGCTTAGACCCAGCAAGGCTTGCAGCATGAAAGTAGCAACATTTTCCTGCTTAATTCCTTCCACACATGTAGGCTTCAGTCCATGGACTTGATATTAGCCCAGTCCTAACCTGTCAGCCTATTTACCCCCAGCAAACTTAAATCTCTCCAGTAGTCAGATGGTCAGCACCTCTGGATGGGTTCCCAGCAGGGTCTGAATGTGGCGCCTTGGGAGCTGGCATACTGCCTCAATTAAGATACCCCTAGCTATACATTTGACTCGAATTTCTGCGTGATCCAGCCACCACAGGAACAAAGACCCATAACCTGTGAGCACAGTTAGTCCTCCTGTGCCCCATGGGTAAATTAGAATCTATATCATCTTTCTTGTATCTATTTTCCCTTCCACCCAAAATATTACTTATCATTTCCTGCTGAGTTTTCCTGGCACCTTTTTTTGTTAGTTTTGGTTGGGTTTTTTTTAATGCTGACACTTTTACTCTGTTTCTCTTCAAATTGATTCACAATAGGTTCTGAGAGGACTTCACTATAAGATGTCAGACTGCAGCTTTTTTTTGTCTAAAACTGCCTTAAAACTTGCAATTCTGTCTAAGGCAGGTAAATATTCTACAGGAAAGTGAGTTTCCTAGGATTCTGACTCACATGGAGATGATATGACACGCTGTATTTTAAAGCCAGTTTTTTCCCTCTCCTGCTGTGATATAAGAAGTTGTTTTGTGAACCTCGTTGCTTACACTGAAAAGATCAAGGCAAAGAAAAAGGTGAAGCAGCAAGTTTCCTGGCTGTGGCATCAGTCCTCCAGTAAAGTGAGTTTTCAACTAAAAATATCTGTGATATTTTGAACTAGAAGGAGGACTCTGTGTGAAGAAAGCTTGAAATCACTATTCTCACCTCTTCTCTTAGGTGTTTGCTGCTCAGTAGAGATTTTTTATATGAGATCATCCCTACGGTACTTACAACAAATACCTTGGTCAGCAGAGACTGTGAGGCTAAAACTCAAAAAGAGCACATTCTTTTTCTGTAATATCCACTGTGTAAATGTTTTTAGGGTGTTCCTCAAAGAACTGAGGGATGGGATTGTATGACACAGTTGCCTACATTGTTAGGGAAGATTTGATGTCTCCGGGGTTCCCTTACAGATCTGCAAATTTCTTGTGTCAGTGAAAGGTGAGTTACAATGTATTTTTTGTAAATATGGGGTTATGATACAGCTGTACACTTCTGCCTTCCCCCAACAAGCAACAGCAACCGAAGCTTCAGTATTTGCTGTCTCCCTTTGCACCAAAGTTTCTGTGTCATCTTTAAGTTTGATCTAGGCTTAGTCAGCTTGTGAGTCCACAAAAAAAGAGGGAGCAGAAAGGGTGAAAGAAAGCAAATCCCTGTGCCAGACTAGTCTTCTCAAAATTTGCACAAGCATTAATCAGCACATTGCTGCAAAACAGAACAAAAAGAGCATCGTGTTCTTCTGAAAGACCAGTTTAAAGGGTTTTGAACTGACTCAGGCAAACATATCCCTCCAGGACATCTTTGGTTTCTACATTGTTCTCCAGATCACAGAGTGTGTTGCTAGAATGAGATTTTTCACTGTTTGTCTTCTTTTTCTTATTGGGCACAGCACTTAGGCAGAAAATCTGTCAGAAAGGAATGGCTGCGTATAAATGTTATTCTTAGTAAGGCTTCTGATATTATAGCACAGCATGTTTGGAATGTTGATCACAGCACTTAAATTTGCAATTAAAATTATAATTTCTTTTTCCAATGATTTTTAGACTAATTTTATGCAAAATATAGCCTAGTATTGACATAAGGACAATAAAAATTGCACAGAAAAATCTGTACTGAGTTAATTGTTAAACATATGGTCACATGCCATGGAAGGGGGCAGGCAATATGAACCAAGAAGTGAACAGGGACATTGAGTATCTTTATAAAGACAGAGGTTTTCATTACTGCTAGTACTTGCATTTTCATTCATTTCTTCTCTCCTTAATTTCCCACACAACCTTTTTTTTTTCTTTTTCCTTGTTAGAGATGATCAACATTCACACTAGCCAACAGCGGTCCAGTGAACTGCTGACTTCAAGACAGAGTAAATTAAGGTGAAGGGAGTTAGAAGTGCGACTTTTGGGATTCTGGAATATCATGACACACCAACAAAAATAAGGATGCTAAATTCAAAGAGGTCACTGGAAGGTATTCTTTATGTCTACAAATTTATTCCTTTGCAATCAAAGATCTTGTGTGCACACCAAAATTTTACCTGGTACTATATAACATAAATCAAACTCACAACCAGTCAGTGCAGTCTATTTTTTACTACTACGTTCTCCAGAATGTTCTTAGTCCTTGTCCAACTAAATCAGAAAGAGCACCACTTTCTGATTTTAGTACTTAGTCAGTGATGAAGCATATTGGTGATCAATATGCTCCAGTCTTATCCAGTCAATATGTGAGACATAGGTCACTCTATTAGAACCTTTTCATCATTCTGCACAAAATTAATTCTTCTCAGATTGTCTTCCCCATTCTACCCCTTAGTTTCTTTAGTCTATCACATCATTAACCAATAATCTCACTCTTTTACTGCACTGATCCACATACCAGTACATTAGCTGGCCTCATAACTGCTTATCTCTGTCCCTTTATTTTGCCCCTTTAATATCTGATTTCAGAGCCTGCCTGCATCAATAATTGCCTTTCTCTATTTTGTGTATAAAAGGATATTTCAAATGCTCTTTGCTGAAATATCATTCAACTTTTAAGTCTGATCCAATAAAGCCAATTAACAAATGATATTGTATTACTGTTGAAACTTTACTATATTCTTATACTTATACTTGGCAAACACTTAATTTAATTTAACTCAGTATGTAGGATCTTTCATTCTTTGTTTTCCTCCATTTTCTTAACAATTAGCAAATACGTACAATAGTTTCCTTATCAAGCAGAAAAGGAAAAAAAATCAGCAAAATCCCTTTTTTAAAACCCTTCTACTTTTTTATAGTGACTAACACAGTACTACAAATACATGAAAATGAATTGAAATCACTCATTTTTATGACAATAAGGTGTCTTTAATACTTTCCAATACTTTTTATTAACAGGAGACCTCATTATGTTATTTAGATTATTACAGAGTACACTGCAAATGCATTTACTCATTATTGATGTTCCACTCATATCTGTCAAATGACTAGAATTTCATTACTCTCTTCATTTTTCCTAACTACCTTAATCTTTTGTTTAGCTACACTATTTCCCCAGGTGCCTGCATTCTGGCAAACATTAAGGAACATGAGAACAATACAGAAATTATCACCTACAATATTTTATTGATCCTATATTTTGACACCACCAACCTTCTCTAACCAATAAAAACAATAATAATCAATCTTGCATTGTAGGAGGTCTGGATGAAGTTAGGAATATGAATGAGTGGTGGGGGGAAGTGCCAATAAAGTAAATAACTGGATAAACTTAAATCATTCCCTATTGACTAAGTTTTTATCTTGGACCAAAACCTACCAATGGAAATCAACTTCTAGCTGCCAGGTCTGTCAAGATGATAACATGGGATACAGTGCAATCATTTAATGGTTTAAATTTAGTTTAGTGAAGCCAAAACCATCTGGTACAAAGGCCACTTTGGCAGATTGAGTAGAGTGAGAATACTGTTCTTGTTGCTGTTATGGTCTGATAACAAAGGAAAAATACACATCCAAAGCCATTAAAAAATCATTTGCAGTCTATCTCACAACCAAAGTTAGAATAATAAGAGGCAGAGCACTAATTATAATTGTATGGAGTTTCCCAGCAGAGACATTGCAAACCAATTGCCACTTGTCTGTTCTCAAGTATTTTCGGCATGCAAATAATCTGTAAATGCATCCATTTGTGGAATCTTTTCGTTTATGTGACAATATTATTACTTTTCTGTTTTCCCTGGCAATTGTTTATTGCCATCTGGGAGTGATTAGTGAAACACTTCAGAAAAAGTAAGAACATCTCTGAATCTGCCCCTGTTTTTATGTCTGGGTTAAGATGGACTTTCAATAAAATAAAATTGTGCATTCTGGGAAGATAGGCAATCTTAAGATCTCATTTCATAACTAGGACTGGAACAAGAGATGAGATAAGACCACACAGACACACAAAATACAATGGTATTAGAACTGGATGTAACATTTTATTTTCATTCTCAACAGTGTTATAAGGTAAACTTATTTCATATATACTTCTCTCTTTACAGAGCCAAGGATTTTTCATGGTCTTTTTTTGCCACACCATTTTGTGGACAGCTGGGGCAGAGCTACTTGACCATATCATTTCCTAAGCCACTTTTCAGTCTGCTTGGTTTCCTGAAAATGGTCCTTCACTAAGGCAGTATGTTTTTCATTCCTTATTCTGAAAGACGTGGTTTTGCATTGGTATTCAAACTAATTTTCTTTGAGCAGGTACCTCTTATGAGGTGACTGCAGGCTATGTGACTTTGTCACCCACAGAATTCATATTTGTTATCAAATCACTGATGAAAAAAATTGAATTCTGTCAAGCTGATAACCACTCTCCATAAAAATCCCAGAGAAGCGCTCCAACAACAAAAATGCCACTTCTTATTTAGCTCTTAATTAACCAGTTGGCAAACACAAGCTCTATCAAGATTTTAGAATGTTAAGGAGAACATGGAGCACTGAGTAAGAAGACTGGCAGAAGCTTGGCCTATCTATGCAATCTCTCCCTGGCAAGTTTATTCCATCCCAAAGGCTAAGAAGTGACTAACATGAAAGGTAGGTACTATTATCTGAACAGAGGTGATAGTACCTAACAATCATTTTCTCAAATACCTGTCCTGATTTCTTGAGACTCTACGGTGTTTCAGCTCCTCTAATAATTGCTTTGTTTCACTCTTCCTCAATATCAGCTTAGAGAGTTTCATAAGGCTTGAAGCTGGAAAGCTGCTACCACCTAACCCGAAGTGCTAACAACTCTACAGGTAACATAGATGTGACTAGCAGACAATATGGAGGAAATGAGACAGAAAAAGGAAAAAAGAGTAGAATACGATATGAAGAAGGGAGAGCCAGGGAAAGCAAAAGCAGGAACAGAAAAAGCAAGATATAATTTGTCATTACTGGACCTGGCAACATGCATGGTAGTCTTTCTTGAGGCTGATATTGTTCCTCATCTTGCACCGAGTTTCTTCCATCCCGTTGCTTTCAAGAAAAAACTTGTGCAAGGATGTTGGGATAATCAGATAACAGTTCAGGAATTCATTTATCTCTGTTATCCCCCTGTAGCTGAGAGTGGCCTTCTCACCTGCCTACATGTTATGTCTTGCATCGTGACAACATTGATTTATGTAAGTCACTTGACTTAGACCATTAGCCCCAGTGAAAGCAGGAATATAGGTGGCAAATCATAAGCATAAAGTTATTTCTTCAGTTTCATAACCAGCTCCTTAAAATATTGCACTATCCCCACAGAAGAATTTAAATCAAAACAATAATGAACACACAAATGCAAAACAAGAAAAACCAAAACCAACCAAACCTCTCCTGCTGCAAAACAATTTAATTTTATTTATGTCATGTATGTTAAAGCAGAAGCAGCTGCCCAAGCATTCACACACCATTCATAGTGTTGCACACACACACACACACACACACTTGCTCCTGGGTGTGCTTGCTCCTTCTTCAGGCTCGACCTTGTGTTTCCCATAGTAGGGTCTCAGGTGTCAGATTTCATAAAATAATTAATTTAACTAGAATGTACAGCAGCAAGAACAGCCCAGGCTGAGTGCCTTCAAAGAGACGGACCCTGAACAAAGAATTCCCTGGGCAATTATACCCTTGTGATCTATACACCCACCCCTCACACGCCTTTCACACGTTGTCCACACATCTTTTAATCAACTGGTGATTTTTGGTCTGGGGTCTTCTAACATCTAATTGGATTCTTTTTCTGTGTCCAGGCAAGCAGGGTCTTATCTTGTTGATTTGTGTTTTCAACTGAGCTTTAGACCCTCTGTATCTTCTGGTTTATGTTCCTTGTGCACCTGCCCTTGCTGGCAGAACATGGGGAACTGAAAAATCCTGGACTTGAGAGAAACACTACCAAAACATCCAAACTTACTTATTTATGCTAAACAATTAATATCCCTCAACAATATATCTCTAGAAAGAATAAAAGAACCCAACTGCAAAGTAATGTCAGCCTGATTAGTATGACTGAAAATAATAGTACTATAACTGAAAATAATAGTAGTATAATGAAATAAAATAAACTGTAAGATAATGAAGCACTCATATTCCATATCTCACAAAAGTTCGTGCATCCCACTATCAGCCAGCTATGCTAAGTATCTGGATATGGATGTGTGAGAGATGAAAGCAACAAGCAAAATGTTATATCATTTTGTCTTTTTTTTAGAAAAAATAGTTGTCTTGAATATTGTCAGATAAGCATAACAATTTGCATAAGGGCATCACAGAGCATATGGTTTGCAGATAAGATTTTCTTTTAGAATTACAATAAAACGTGTTACTTTACAGCACAGTTATACAGGGATATGAATGAATGTATGTTCTTCATTTCTGTACAAATTTATACAACAAGAATTAACTTTGTTGTACTCTACCTTTTTCTAAAAAGGAAATTATTCAATTTTCAGGCATGAATAAACAAACAACCTTTATATATTTGGAGGTAGGTAGAAAAAGGATAAATTAGGCCCTCCAATTATAGTGTTGCAAACATTTTCTTCATTTGATGAATTTACAAGGATACAAAATATCTGTGTGAACAAATAAACATTGCCTATATTCAATTAAACCATTGCTTCCTTCATGTTTTAATTACATAATTAATGTGATAAATTAAACTGTTTCTCAGTGAACCATTCAGTCTAAGCTTAGAATTGATATTAGTGTACTTTGCTATTTGTGCACAGAAAGTAATTTGCATCATGAAATTATCTCTGAGTTACTTCCCTGTTTTCACTTCCACTTTAAAGAAAAGAAAAGAAAAATGAAGGCTATAGACACTAAAGCATAATTTTTACATTGTTGTATTTTACAGCAGTGGAACATGCAGAAGAGTAAAGATTTTTTTACCATACCTGGCCAGTACATTTTCCCCATAAACTGTGGGCTAATACCCAAAGGGAAACAGAACAAGATGTCCTAATAGTGCTAGATCCCATCCTTTTCCATATATAGGTCCATTTAGCATTACTGAATAAAGTGTCTTTTAGAAGGGCATCAAAATTGTTTGCCTGTGGGATTCTTTCCTGTACACATCAGCACACAATGTGCTCTGTTTTTTCAGTTTATTTCTGTGTCATTCAGTTAAACTGTGCAACTCACTGCTTCAGGAGGCTGTGGAGAGCCTAAGAAAGTTAAAAAACTGTTAGCTATATTCATGCAAGAAAAAAAAAAATCATTAAAGACCCAGCTGTAGACTGCTGAAAGCTGGGAGGATGCACAAAGGAAATGTTGTTGTGCACTCACTTTTTTCTTATAATCTGCCCCAGACTTCTGTGTTTGACCCTGTTATAGAAAGGGTGTTACTCCCAGTTGGGAGATATATACAACACTTCTAGCTCCAGCAGAGAGACAATTACAGCCTGTCTCTCAGGGCAGATACATTATTTAACACAACAAGCATAGGCTCTGGGCAACAAAAATCAATCACAGTCGTCTGAAGGATTATCCTACTTGATTGAAAGTCCCCTCAACCAAAGAGCTGGTCTCTCTTTGGGCTCCAGGACTTTAGGAAATGTAAAGCTGCTTCTTTATTTATGGACTTTATTTCTGGTACAAACATTAACTGTTAGTTAAACATCCATCTGGAAATTCATTCCCGGTAATGTTCCACTTCCTTGCTCAGCAGTAAGATACTATTACTAGTATCCACTAAACGTATGGCTGGCCAAAAGCTGAGGCCACCTAACCATTTGAAAGAGCACCAAACATCAACAAAACTGAGAACCCCAAAAGCCCCAAAAATAAAAGGAGAGAAAAGAAAAGCCCACAAGCCAGTATCTTATTTTACACTTTAAGATGGGCTTCTGGTCTGACTCTAGCATAGTTCTGTTACCCTGTCAATGTAGGGTAACACTCCACTCTTGGCTAACTTGTGTCTCTGGCTGGGAGTATGTCACTGCCTTGAATTGGGGTAAGAATGAACTGTGGTGCAGCTCACAGGACTCCAGAGCCAGCAAAAATTGCTACCTCTACTAACATCTTTGGGTCCACAATAGTCTCACACATCAGGGGGTTTTGCCGATCTGCAGAGAGGGAAGGAAAGGTGGTAGCTAAGGCTAAACATAGAGGACTGCACATGTCTTTACTCTCCTTCTTGCCAGATGAGGATAAGTAGGAAAAACAGGAAAGAAAGTTCTGGTAAGTACAGCAACACTAAGATGAAGGATGTGCTCTCCCCAGCTTGTCGTAACTACGTGTCTCATTTCTCCACCCCACATTTCCTGCACAGAGGAATCTCTCTATATAGGAAAATCCTAGTGAGGACACAGCTCAGCTGGGTAGCGTGCGGGTATGATATCTGGATGCTGACAGAGCAGGTACAGCTGCAAAAAGGGGCGGGGGGGTGAATAAAGCTAGGCATGAGTATGCTACAGGATCATTCATACTCCTGGAGTACCATCTGTTGATCCATCCCACCCAATTAAATTACCACCTTATGCCTTGTCTCCCAGATGTTAGGTAACAACAAGTCACAGTTTCTGGGATCTCAGAAGCAAGAACCACCCCAGACGTTCATTAGAACTAACCAAATATTCAATTATTTTTAACTGTATTTGAAAATGGAATAATTCATACAGAGGCTGAATACTGCTTATAATAATTGTTAGAGGGTTCTTTTCTTTCTGTTTATCGTGGCAGGAAGATGCGACAATACAAGTGGTGTTTCTCCTAATAAAACTGAGCCCATATGAAATCTGGAATGAGAAAAATGCAGTGTGGCTTTAAAAGTTTTAAATAGTTGCACTCTGGTGCATTTGAGTAAATCAATGCAATATGTATTAAAGCCAAGGAGTTGTCCCTATACAGCACTTTCCTACAATATCAGAGATAATGTTTCAGCAATTTGAAATGAATTATTAACTTTGCACAACAAAACATGGAAGAAAAATGCAGGGCAGGGGAGAGAACCAACCAACCTTTACCAAAAACAAAAGTTGCAGGATCTTTGAAGACATTGAAGTCTCAGCTCCTCTGAGGCTAAGTGCACGTTAAGGACAGGTTGGTAGATTCTACATAGTATCGTTCATAGTTAGGGTAACTGCTCAGGAGACTCATTTGCTTAGGGAAGAATGATTAAAGTGCAAAAGAAGTGAATAGCAGTCTCCATGTCTGTAGGAGACTTAGATGCTGAAGGGAAGATTACAAAAGGTCTCTAAAGAAGTAGTATATATAATCTTAGAAATTTTGGGGAACAAAAGTGCCATTTCAGAGACTGTAAGTGTAGATAAGCCAGTTTAAACACCTGCATCACTCTGAAATTTTATGGGACTATCACAGGTCTACTGAACACACACAAAAAAAGACAAAAGCAGTGTTCTCTGTTGCTAAAAACACATTTGTCTTCCATGAAGGAAAGGAACACAAAATAAGAGTACAAGAGAAGTTTCATTCCATATTCAAACTTCAAATTTCCTAAAACATGTAAAACAGTCTGACATTGTATTTTTTCTTCATTGCTCAAGACCATCTTGGCATGTATCTTTTCGATGCTAAAACATTTTCTTTCCTCATAACATAGTGTATTGACCTGACAACCTTATGAACAGTACACCTTACTCTCTCCTAACGTCTCAGGTGCCTCCAAAGCTTTGTATAAATAACCCAGTTAGGACAGAAGGGGTTTTAGTAACACCATTTCTTTTAAATCTGAAGCAGCACAAAAATATGAAAATACTAAAATAGTTATTTCAGGATTCTTCAGCCTAGTTGAAATACCGCATTTGACTCAGTTTAACCTTATTCATGTCCTGAAGTTGCTGCAGTACTTTCAATGACAGTTGAACACGGTGTGGGGTAGTCATGCTCTCTGCCTTCAAGCATCTAACCTCAATGCCTAAATAAGTTTCTGAAAGCTTTACTGACTGTATATACAACTCCTAATTCTGCAGCCAAGTTTAGGTACCTCAAGTTAGTCAATGTGAACCCCTCCTTTGTTCCTCAAAGACTGCCATAAAGGTACTCATGTCAAGCTCTTTTTGCACATGAGGTAAGGTTTTGCTTTCTGTGTGCATGTTTTTGATCCTGCAGTCAAGAGAACTTCTTTCATTTCCTTTCTATTCAGCTATTACTAGGCAAGAAAAAATACTTGACACAGACAGAAAGCTTTTTATTTGGATTCCTGTGTAACCTTGTCTTTTATCAATTTGTCATTTTGCTGATATGCCTCTCATGCACCAAGGCATTTATTAGCGTCATTATCAGAGAGCTCTCAGATTACTCTGTTGTCATGACAAACTGAGTTTTGCTGTGCTCAGCTTGATGGATAGGCTGGATATTTTTATACTCTTCTGGAAGCCAGATCCTAGTACTTTTGACACTCATAGTCCTTCCTTGATATGTAAAATCAAGGCCAAGCATGAGTACATTATAAGAAACAGCAATTTCACTGTCATCAAAGAAAAGCCTTAAGCTCCTAGAACTGAAGTATGAACTACTGAAAACAGATCTAAATCTGGCATTTTTAAACATCTCATCAGCTGCAGTTTGTGGCAGGATAAATTACCCCTAAGTTTAGCCACCCAATAGCTTAACATTCAGTCCTTGCAAAACAAGATACATCTCATCTTAACACATGTGTCTATGACTATAGAGAGAATCCAAATGGCTACTTAAACTTCACACCAAGGCTCAGGCTCATCCTGATAAAGGTAAGATCAATGCCTGAGCAATTCACCTTAAACGCCCTTTAGACTCCATGAAGATTTTATTAACACACTCAATAGAATTGAGTAATTAATCCATTTTATCCTCAATCAGACACCTACTTATATTTGATCAGATGAACCTCATCCCAAACTTCACATTGATGGTTCAGCTGTACTGACTTTTGTACAGAGTGATGTAAGAACCAAGGACTTGTTTACTTCATGCTCTTCTTCATTCACCTGTCTATGACAGAAAGTAACAACCCTGAGTAGCTAGCTCTGCTACCTACACTGCAAAGTGAGCAGTCCATAAAGGAATGAAAGGTTATTTCTGTTCCTCCACTTTTCAAGGGACCATAAAGAAAACCTTAAGTTCTTCTTTTATACAAATAGATACTTTCAATTCTCCTTCTTATTGTCAATTAAGTGTTTTGTAGCTCAGAGAAAAAAATTCTCTGAGTCGTTCTGCTTTTCTTATCTTTGTGAAAGACACTCTGCTAGGAATATCTGGATATGAGCAGTCACTCTACATTTTTTCACGTTATCTTAGTCTTTCCCAGGCTCTTTTTATACCTTTGTAAAGCTGTGAACCAATGGATATGTACTGGATTTATGTCATTGCCAGCATTTCATTGGTTTAGGAGCGGTTCTGATCATAAACCTATGCATTTAAATTACAAAGCAGTTGGGCCAAATTCTATAAAAGACAGGTGATAAAATAAATGTTGTGCTTCAGGGTAGTTATTGCTGTCTATAAAGTTATAGCCAGCATTGGATGGGCATCAGTATCTACTTTCAGTTTCCACTCAAGACCCTGTAATGCTGCTCTGCAGATGCTAAAAGAAGGAGTCAGCAAATACAAGCTGACTAGAAGCTGTTACTGTACAATGTCCCCCTTTTCCAAAACTGATTCTGTCATGCTGGGCAAAAAAACCCCTGATATATCCAGGAATTCATCAGTATATGTTTTTGCTGGAACCATTTGCAGAATGCAAGTCTGAAAAAGCGTAGCAAAGCATTGTGGGGAAAAGTGATTCAAGCAGAAACCTGTCCTAAAAAGTTTGTGACTGCCAGCTACATAATTAGAGCTATCACAAATAAGAAATAACCTTAAAAGTCATGATACCTTAATTCTTTCCACAATCCCATACCATTTCTCACACACCTGTCCCTGTTTTAAGGGTGGGGTTTCATAGGAACTGTTTTTCAAGCTACAGTAATCTTTAATTCAAATAAAATATTCAGATGCTGCCATCAAAAATTGGCAAGCCAGTGCTCAAGCTTATGCCAAGATAATATTATAGTAAATGTAGAATATTTCATGTCATTCTCCCTTCATTGTTTCCTCTCTTTAGCTCACTTGTTCTTTGGGACAATGTTCTCATATTTAACATGTTCATATGGGTGACACAAAGCAAATAAACATAACAAACGCATAATATACTGAATAGCTATCCTTCAATAACAGCATCTGTTATATTATTTGATATAAAATACAAACGCTTTCCCTGGTGCACTAAAATTATCCAACTTCCCTCTCTTCTTTATATTTTCATACATTAACCATTCATATAAGTTTTATATATGTGATTTTTTCCCATGTAATAGGCTAACTCTAGACTTACTTAAACCTGAAAGATGTTGTGCTTCTAAAATATAGAATCATAAAATCACAGAATCGTCTAGGTTGGAAAAGACCTTTAAGGTCATCAAGTCCAACCATAAACCTAGCACTGCCAAAACCACCACTAAACCACATCCCTCAGCACCATGTCTACCCATCTTTTAAATATCTCCAGGGATGGCAATTCCAACACTTCCCTGGGCAGCCTGTTCCAATATTTGATAACCCTGTCAGTGAAGAAATTTTTCCTAATATCCAATCTAAACCTCCCGTGGTGCAACTTGAGACCATTTACTCTTGTCCTATCACTTGCTAGTTGGGAGTAGAGATTGACCCCCACCTCTCTACAACCTTCTTTCAGGTAATTGTAGAGAGCAATAAGGTCTTTCCTCAGCCTCCTTTTCGCCAGGCTAAACAACCCCGGTTCCCTCAGCTGCTCCTCATAGACTTGTTCTGTAGACCCTTCACCAGCTTCATTCCCCTTCTTTGGACACACCCTAGCACCTCAATGTCTTTCTTGTAGTGAGGGGCCCGAAACTGAACACAGTATTTGAGGTGTGGCCTCACCAGTGCTGAGTATAGGGGGATGATCACTTCTCTAGTCCTGCTGGCCACAATATTCCTGACACAGGCCAGGATATTATTGGGCTTCTCTGCCACCTGGGCACACTGCTGGCTCCTATTCATCTGGCTATTGACCAACACCTTCAGGTGCTTTTCTGCCAGGCAGCTTTCCAGCCACTCTTCCCCAGGCCTGTAGCACTGCATGGCGGTTGTCGTGACCCAAGTACAGGACCTGGCACTTGGCCCTGTTGAAGCTCATACAGTTGGCTTTGGCCTATTGATCCAGCCTGCCCAGATCCTTCTGTATAGTTTAAAAAAAAAAATTAAAATGTGGCCTTCCCTGTATTTTTTCCAGAATCATGAATATCTGCAGATATAAAAATGACATTACAAATGATCAATGAAGAATGTAGCTATGTACATACAGTTTATCTGTACTGTTTGGGACACCGTACCAAAGAAAACAATCCCCCTGGTACATAACCCCAGGCAATTCAACTCTCTTTTAAATTGTGGTAAACTGCATAACGTTTTTTTAACAGATATTATTATGTGCAAACTATTTGTGTAGCACAATGTCTGATAAGCATCAGCTCATTGATTTAGTCTTACAGATAAACTTCAGTGCAGCTAATGGATGAGCTATTACTGAAATATGGAGGAACTCAACGTTTACGGATGAGGTGAGTCCATGAATCCTAAACAAATTACAGTGTATCAAATGCACAGAGATAATTAATCATAGTATAATATATTTATAGTATATAAAAAGCTCATGGTGACACTCCATGGTGACTACTACTAAATACATTTTTAATTTAGGTTAGAAAAGTTATGGGGGTCAAATCAATATAGAGGAATTATTGCAAACATTTTTTGGATAGTTACCAGATAGTCTTATTTACAGTTTGAGCTATGGTTGCAACCAAGGGACTCTGACAGCATTTCGCAATGCTGGGCAACAGATGAACATGTAGAATGCAGTCTCAGTTCTAAGGAGTTTACCAACGAATATCATAAAACATTAAAACATTTCTTTTCAGTCCTCATCAGATTAATGAATTCTTGTTAACGTGCAAAAGATGCCTCAATTAGTCTAAATTAGGGCCCATTTTTCAGTGAGAAAAAGTAGTATTCATCACTAGAATTGTTTCTACTGTCAATGATAATACTTACATTGAGTTTTGAGCCTCAAAATGCTTTACAAACATTAGGTAATACGCCTCCTAACACATCATAAAATTGCTTTTAGGCAGGTAAATATTTGTTTTACTCATTACTTGAGGAAATACAGAAATTTATGAGTTTGTGTAGGAGGAAATCGTTACAAGAAATCACAATCAAAAAACCCTATTAACCCTACATTAACCATCATATCATGCCTCACAACATCAGGACACAATGCACTGTAGTGAAATAAGTGAGATTTGAATATGCGGCCTATAGACTACTTTTTAATAACAGACAGCTTTCTGAGAAAGTTTGTGTGTCAGAAGGCTTTTCTGGTTTAGTTTGGTTGTGGTTTTGGTTTTCTCTGCTATGTAACTTAATCTAACAAGGTGTATTATCTGTCCTTACAAAATTCATGTGGCTTAATCAGAGACAACTTCCAGCACTTCACAAGAGAGGTTGGTCTTAGCTTGCCCCACTTATAGTAGTCCTTTATTAGAAGAATAAAATGGCAATATATGCAGACTGAGGTAACAGACAGACTGAGGTCAGCATATAAATCATTCCATTAGGTCTGTCTTTCAACATAGTGGGCAAAAAATAAAAATTAAAAAAGGAAGTCAATATAAAAAGGGCAAATCACCAAATAAATTGTCTATTAATTACTAGCTGTGTGATTTAGAGAAATATCAGTCATTTTCACACTTCCTTTTGGAATGATCCTCTCTACATCCTAGGCATGCCCTGACATCACCTATCAAAGTTTCCACTGCGGAAAAAATAGTGTTCCTTTTCAATTTTGTTTGAGAACTTTTACAGTTTCCAAAGTATGAATTCATGTGCTTTTTGAGTTGTAGCTTGGCATTTTGCAATAACAATCAGGTCTGCCAAGCCTGTTTTTTAAAAACTAGTATACATATCCTAGATATTCAGTTGCTCTGGATTGGAGGAGTTTCATTCGTTTCACTCACACTTCAAAATGAACTCCATCTACAAGAAACGATTAACACATCACTAACACAGGCAGAGTTTTCTTAAGCTTTGTATGATGAAATTCAGCTGGCCAAGGTCTTGAGAAGGATTTGTTCCACCTTTTCTTTCAAGTCATTAAATGTTTATCCATCTCTAAATCTACTAGAGAAACATATCTCCTGTAAAATTGTGATCTGTTGGTTCAAATTAAAACACGTTTTGAAGACACCCAACTCCAGAACAAATATGGGTGAGAAATCTCATTAAAAATTATTGAAGGAGATCTTTTCCCCACAAGGGTTTACCAGTGGCACAGTGAAAAGGACAACCTGGAAGCAGGGATGGATGGCCAAGAGAAAGACATGTCTGTTTGTTTCAGTGATTGTACTAACTTATTCTGGTTTGAAATATCACATCTTGCATGCTTAAACCAACACACATTTAGAGGTCCTTATGGAAGACACAGTCTCCTCTTTATTCCAGTATGTTCTGCCAATGTTGAGAGACAGACCTTCTTCCTACTGCCACTGCCCACCCAGGTACACCTTTAATCATTGTATCTGGTCATGTAACTGGACAAAGACTCAAAAACATTTAAAGTCTTCTTCCAGGTCGTGAATTAAGTGTTTGGCTGAGCCAATAAATACAAGTATTTATATTTCATGAATCTCTACTTTAAAAAACACATGCAGAGTGATTTTTCATTTTTTGTCTTTCCTCCAGTGTTTTATTCCATCACCAACAAGCAAAAAAGTCATTGTACTTCAGCTGCAGGCATTTTTCTTGATGCCTGTTTTTGGGGAATGTTATCAAGCTTCAGAGTTTTGGAAAAAGTCCCCAAATACTCTGCTTCAGAGTTAGAATAATATCATCTTCTTTCAAACAATACTGTCCTTTCTTAATATGTCCTTTCTTTCTACAAGAAATGAAGAAGTTTCTTTACTTCAAAAATTTTTTAATGAGAAATGTTAAATTTTAATTAGATTTATGAAAAAGACTAAATCAGTTGAAAATATAAAGTCAGTTGTTTGAGATATCAATAGCCTATATTGTGCTGGCTAATTTAAAGTAATAAATGTAACTTGGTTAAAAATTCTTATCAAGGTAAATAAGAGTTTTCAAGAAATTAATTTCTGTGAGGTTTTTTTTTTTTTTAAATGCATAGCAAAATCTAATACAGTAGATGTAGAAAAGCAATTATGTTTCATTTGATGCATAAAAAGTTAAATTGTTTTGGGTCCTTGTGTCCTTAATTTTCATTTATGCAAACTGTCTGCCACTGAAGAATGATTTTGAAAGACCACATTGATCATCTTGTGGTTTGGCCAGGAAGCTGTTTGTAAAAAAGTATGAGAAAGCAAGTAGCTAGCAAAAGCTATTTTTTACTTTACTTAAGTCCTATATTTCAGAAAGAAAATGCTTAAAGGGATTTGACATTCTTATTTTCACTGCATCGAAACAGAAAATGAAGCTCAGGAAGCTTCCTGAGTCTTCAAAAAGAAGGGTGTTTCTGAGGGAGAATTGTATGTTCCTTGCTGTATGTTGGTACGAGAGGGAGTTTGGGACTGTAATCTAGAAAGATATGCAGGTCTAACACAAGTCATTCCTTCCTTAGAACAACAGCAACGCATTGCTTTCTCAATATTAATTTATAAAGTTCACAAGATTTGTATCTGCATTCTGTTAAGGAAATCTACTGCTGACTTGAGCAAGCCAAACCTGGCTGTTGAAGGGTCAGGACAGATTAACAGATGTCTTGATTTAACATAGATCTTGAGGATTTACATGTAAAGGGATACAAAAGGTACTAGTTGCTCTTAGCAAACTACTAAGGATGCCAGCTTGCCTTATGCTCCACATGGAGAGCTGAATGTTCTCATTACTTTTCCTTACCAGTAATGGACAAACCATAATATCTCATTGTGGAACACCTTATACCATACTTAAAAAACAATTGTTTGTTTTGGTGTTGAATTTATTTCAATTTCTTGTCCCTTCGTCTGCCCATCAGCTGAAGAACGTTTAGCTCACAGGCAGTACTGCAGCTTGTAAGACATAATTTACAGAGGGATGTTTTTAGAAATGTATTGTATCTAATGATTTCAGATTTCCCAAGCAAATCACAAGAAAGAAGGGAAAAGCAGTAACTCAGAAAGCATAGCTGAGAAGATGTTTTTTCTTTTGAGAAATGTAAAATCACTTTAAAAATTCAGTCTTATAAAGAACAAAATTACTCATGAACATGCATTGGATTTAATAAATAAATTTAACTGGAAAAAAAGTGTGAAAACGTTGGCTTTTAGAAAGTAGCAGTTAACTTTTTCTGAAAAAAACCCAAAGCTTTCAGTTCTATAAATGTTGAAACAAAACCTTTCGCTTCAGAAATGCTGAAATGTTTTGCATTAACATTTCCAAAAGAAGTCTTCTAATTTTCCAGTTCACTGTAGAATTTTTTCATTTAAAATAGATGCCTAATTTTGTTTACCTATGTAAGTTATGGGAGTTCAACTAAGAGGTTAAAGAGGGGAAAGTTGTGAAAGGATGTACATTGTTTCAGGTTGAACACGCTAGACAAAGAAATCCATTAGTTGTCTCATGCAGCCACAGGGATATTTTACAGTCTCTGGCTTATAAAACAAGATCTGTATCATATGTGAGGTAATAAAAGCAACCTTACTTGTTGTGTTCTGGGGAAAATAAATAAATAAATAAATAAAAATTAGGGTTTTCCAGATTCAGTGCATCCTGCAATTTTTAAACATTGACAAGAGGAATGGAAATATTATAGACACAGAATTTATGTCTCCTTAAGCACCTCATCAGTATGAAAGGATAAGCACAGATATTTTCAAGAGAGCAAAAGGCCACTCAGTATTTTAAGTAGGCTAAGCATCTCTTTCTCAGCAGAAGTTCACCTGTTAAACAGGAGGGTAGGAGGGGAGACTGGCTAAAGTAAATGACCTGGCACAACTTTCTTCTGGGGAGTCTGGACTACTGAGTTCAAGGGCAGCCTCTGTACATTCTTAGAGGAAGATAAAGACAGCATGAAAAACCACCGGCTCTTCTCTGAAAACTGCTTGATAGTGTAGATGTGGTATTAACTATCAGCTTGGCTCACTGACAAGCAACAGAGGTGTTGTACAGACAGAAGCAGCTATTCCTCTCTGTGAACTTTCTGCTTAACTGTGGGTATGTATATATGGCACAGCACAGGACTGTGCAAGGTACTTCTAATCCAGGCAGGGAATTCACTGATGTGGTGATATTGCTTTCAGGACCTGCGCTTACTTAGTTCAGTCAGTTTTGCATCTCTGCCTCTCACTGTGCAGCCATGTCCTTGGCACAATATGGAATATCAGGGTGCAGCATACTTTCCTGCTCATCCACAATACAGGTGATGGCAGGGGGGGAACATGGGAGGAAATTGATGTCCTGTTGCCTAGACTGAAGTTTTCTCTCACATAGTCTAATCAGATGATTACTGAAATTGACAGAAAGATTCCCACCAGCCTCACTTCAGAACACTCCAAACCAAACAACAGATATAAAAGGCTGTTACAAATGAGAAGAAGAAGAAGAAGTGAGGATTGTGGTGCAAATGATGTTTCAAAAGGGAGGCAAACACTGTGATGTTCAAACATTAGTTAATAGATAAACTCACTGTCTTTACTAAGCTCATATAGTATCCTCAGGATTCTCTCACTCTCAGAAATCTCATGGCCTAGTTGTCAGAAGCAGGTAAAGCAAAATAATGTGCGAACGGAGAAGAGAAAACATGCTATCTTTTCCAAAAGTATATCTGAAATACTGGAGACTGAGATGAAAAGGACATCTAAAAATGGTTAGGGCTCCTCATGCACGGAGTAGAGCCTCACATATCCCTGTTAGTAGGTGCACAGAGGATGGTAATAGAAAATGCTTAAATAAATGTTACCTAGTAAAGCTCATGTTTGGTGAGTCACATATTTTTCAAGGACACAGAGGGATTATGCACGTGTTGCTGCTGCTCTTAGTACCTACCATCAAAGTAAGCTTCGCTCCTTGAAAGGACCAGAATTCATTCTGAAACTGTCCAGCTAACCAGATTTCCCATCTTCAGAGCTTGTGAGTGTCGGCTGGCAGTGGTGGTGTTGCAGGAATCATTCTCTTTCATTAGCACCTCCACAGGTTTCTCTTGGTAATCTCACAGTGCCTTTCCTGGCCCTTGTCTTTCTTTGCCTGCTGCCACTGAGGTGACAGAAGCTCCTTAAATGCAGTTCCCATGTCCTGTGAAGTGTCAGCTTCCCCCACACAGTGCTTACAACTAATTGAACGACAAAAGACTTAGGGCAAGGTAGCTCTGGAAAAAGTCAAGTTTTGCTCAACCCCTAAAATAAATAATTGGCCTGCATTTTTTATCTCAACTTTGTCTAGGTACAGGTGGAATCTAGGTACAACAGAGACTGTGCTCACCAAGGGCTGTAGATTGCCTTGCCAGGGAATGACAAAGTGGGCATAGCTGTCAGCCTGTGTGGTGCAGGGTGGCGGTGGTTTCTCTTATTACTGCTATCAGGGAGGGTTGGAATGTGTGGAAAGGAAATCTCTCATGTGTAGGAATGACTTCTGATCTCCACGGCAGGACCAGAAAGCCTAACCCCACAGGGCTTTTACCTCTAACTGCAACACTGAGATCTTCCACCCAAGTGATGAACCAAATACTATAGTCACAAGATCTGACTATCTTTAAAAAGACATTTGTATTACAGCTCACACACATGATGTGTTTGGCTATTTGGTACGGTATAAGGAATGCATCAGTAGACTTAAGCCATTGGTGCTGATGCCCCTACATTTTCACTTTATGTGGTTCATGAGAACTATTTAGAATAGATTTAATCTGATCCCACAGAGCGAAAGCTTCCACTATGCCCATGGCTCAAAGACTGAAATTTCTGTGGCCCATCAGTAGCCAAAGTGCCTGTGCTTCCCTGGAGCGGTGCTGACAGTTTAGTTATGTCCACTGACCTTAATCACTTAGGAAATTGAGCCACTACAGGCGAAGCAGTGACAATTAGGGGATTCTCTTCAAAACTGCACCACTGCTCTGAATCAATACGTTAATGTAGGTGCAACCTGAATGACTGTTTATATGGTGGCTGTTATCTGGCTTGAGTGATCAAATGTCATTAACACCACTGACTGGCAGAGGTGAAGGTACTACAGTCACCAGTCTGCTATAATGGACTGGGATAAAGTGATGCCCTGACACAATTTCCTCATTGCCTGCCTTTTGCTTTGAGTGTTAGAAGATTCCCCCTCCCTTTTAAATTTTTTTATAACTCGAATTTTGTATAACAAGTAAATCCCATTAGGATATCTCCTTATTCTCCTCACAATGCAAAATATATCTATTCAAATGTGTTCAAATTCCATTGTAATCACTGATCCAATAAGTTCAAAGTCTGACTTTTCTTTTTTCTTAAGCAGATACGCTCAATGTAATGAAATATCTTGTTCTGTAATAACCAGCTGTTATCTTAGTCTTCCTCCCAGTAGAGGTTGTTTTTAATACCAACAAGGGATTTTCCACCAGCTTAATTATTTGATCTCATGGTTCTGAAAGTGTTTGGAAGAAAAGCAGAGGGAAAAGTAAGCTGGTTTGTTTATTTTAATGGAAGAAGGAATGGTTTGGAAAAGTAAGCTCTGGTGAATTTCTAATTCATTTAATTTTCTGGCTGATAGGGTCTCTTTAATTTGACCATCTGTTTATTGGTGTTTGAATATGGATAAAGATGGGAAGGATATGCCTTTTCACACAAGGAAATGGAAGCGTGCAGAACCTCTAATGGAAACTTAAGTCACACCCTCAACAAAACAAAAACAAGAAACCCAAGACAAACTTAGCTTTGCTTTTTGTCTTTTCAGCGAGCTCTAGACCTTGTTCAATCATGTATTACATTCACATTCCACCTCACAACCTCAGTTTCTTCTCTGGAACTTGAACATGTGCCTTCCTGCTTTAGGTCTTTTGTTCTAGACACTATGTAGGATTAAAACTGAAAGAATAATAAGATAAGAGGATGGGGCCAGACTATTTTAGTGGTGCCCAGTGACTGGACAAGGGGCAACGGGCACAAACTGGAATGTACAAAATTCCATCTCAACATGAGGAAAAATTTTTTTACTTTGAGAGTGACAGAGCACTGGAACAGGCTGCCCAGAGAAGTTGTGGAATCTCCTTCTCTGGAGATATTAAAAACCCACCTGGATGCATTCCTGTCCAACCTGCTCTAGGTGACCCTGCTTTGGCAGGGAGGTTGGACTAGATGATCTCTGAAGTTCCCTTCCAACCCCTTACATTCTATGATTCTGTGATTTATATCAGAAGAAGGAGGTATACTTTTAGACAGCTAAATGCCAGTGCTTTGCCCTCAGAACCATATGAGCTGTCTTTGGCACCTTGCTTCAGCACAAAGTCTTCCAATGAAGACACAGCAAACTTCAGAGCAGGTAATCCCACAAAGTGTTGAGATCTGCTTGAGTTTTCCTCCTGTTGTTCAAGATTAGCTCCTCACTGAATAAGGAGAATGTGTTTCTTCCCTTAAACTCTATAGGTTTGGCTCAAGTTAATTATCAACAAGTGCCCATATCGAGCTGTAAATATGCTTAAAAGAGAGCAGGTAGACATAATTTTCTACACCTGGTACATTAATCTAAGTGCTGCCTTTCTCCATTGATTACAGATGGAGCTTAGAGAACCTTCTTACAACAAATGCCTATTCAGAGTTTGGCTAAATTTAGTAAGAAAAGCTCAAACACTTCTATTGTACATTACATCAATTGTACTTAAACTAATGATAAATCTGTTTTAGATAAATGAATTACCACAGAATCACAGGAGTTGGAAGGGACCTCTGGAGATTATCTAATACAACCCTCCTGCCAGAGCAGTTCACCTAGAGCAGGTTGCACAGGATGGCGTCCAGGCGGGTTTGGAATGTCTGCAGAGTCAGAGACTCCACCACCTCTCTGGGCAGCCTGTTCCAGGGCTCTGCCACCCTCAAAGGAAAGAAGTTCCTCCTCATGTTTAGGTGGAACTTCCTGCTTTCAAGTTTGTGCCCATTACCTCTTGTCCTATTACTGGGCACCACTGAAAAAAAGACTGGTGCCATCCTCCCAGCACCCTCCCTGTAAGTATTTGTAAGCATTGATGAGATCCCCCCTCAGTCTTCTCTTCTCCAGACTAAAAAGGCCCAAGTCCCTCAGCCTTTCCTCATAAGAGAGATGTTCCAGCCCCCTAATCATCTTTGTAGCCCTCTGCTGTACCCTCTCCAGCAGTTCCCTGTCCTTCTTGAACCGGGGAGGCCAGAACTGGACACAGTACTCCAGGTGCGACCTCACCAGGGCAGAGTAAAGGGGGAGGATAACCTCCCACAACCTGCTTGCCTTATAACCTACCTTTTCCTCTTTTACCATATTTCATATTATACCACAACAACCAAATAGCTAACACGAGTTTATGAAACCTCAAGGAAATTAGTCAAATCCTGCCAACACATTTTAAGTCAGACCTAGTATTTTGAATCAAAGCACCATGAAAGACGAAGAAGTATCTTTTCTAGGCTAAGAAAAATAGAAAGGTGTCTCAGTGTCTCCTTTCTCAGTCTTTCTCTTTCTTCCAGTTCAAGTGAGAAGTAGGATATAAAAAAGGTATAGAAAAGCATAATTAAACACATAACTGGTGAGGAAGGGTCTGGTTCAGCCTTTCAATGGGAGCCATGAGCACACAAAAATAATCTTAATTTAAAATACAGCATAATTTTATGTTACTTAGTAATAAGGACTTGCAGGAGACCACACAAGATTATTTTAATCTTCCATTTTTATAACTAATTTAAAATAATTAAGAATTCACAATATTTCTAAGACATCACTAGAAACATCCAAGCTCTAATTTTATTCCTTAAGTTGTTTTGTAGGGAACTGGGACAGTCTTTTTCATAAAAACAAGTTCCAAAAATAAAAAAGCTAAACTATTCTTCCCATTCTCTCTATGTATTCTTCCTTATGCACTTGCATTGCATATCTACAATGGTTTTCAAACACCAGTTGCTAGTCAATTGCAAATATTCCGAGATGAGTTTTGAGGGCAATAAATCTTTCACACAGTGAAAACAGGTTTTTCAATATTAGCCACCTGCTCCACATAAAAGAAAAACCTGCTACTGTTATGCAGCAGGGAGCATAAGAATTCCATGAAAACAAAACCATTTGATTTTCTAGTAAAAATACAAATAAGAGTGTAATTATATTTGGTTTTACAGGTTGTATCTACACAATTATTGGGTATCCAGCTACAGTGTATGGAACATCAACCTGCTACAAAGCTTTATCCAGTACTAGAGATTTGGGTTTGTCTTCACTGAAAACACCTTTGCACAGAGATCACTAATATATACAGACATGGAGTGTGTCAAACTGAACACATAAAATACCCAAGGAAAATGTACAATTACACAGTATACGAATCACAGTCTTGTTTCCACAGGAACCATGTGCTTAAACAGTAGTTCATCTAGTGAACACCTAGTTTGATGTTCAACTCATGGAAGTTCAGAATCATTTGAGCTTAAAAATCTATCAAACACCCCAAAATGTTTCCTGGAAATTATTAACTTTTGCATTCAACTGGTATTCTGATGAATGAGAGACAAGACAATACTCCAATGCTTTTAAATATATCTCTGTCTCTAAACAGCTACAAGTGAAGGTTACAATATGAGCTGGATGACTAAATTGCAGAAATAGGTATTCATATTTTACCCATTTTAATAACAAAAAAAAGGATGATAGGAGCTATTCTTTGATTTGGAAAATTAAATAAAGCAAGCATTAGCCTAATACATAGACAAGACCAATATATTAGATTAATGGTTTAACTACTTTAATAAATTGAAAATTAGTAATTATGTAAGAAAATTCTTGCAGTTGGAGGAAAAGTTTGAATAGGTAAACCAATTTTCTTTCCACATTTTCTTTAGTTTTACTAATACTCATAATTATGAAAGTTCTGTAAAGAGAAGAAAATTAAACATTTCTATAAAAGACAATTTTTTCATAACCTGAGCTATGTTTATTAATTTGTTTGAATTCTCAACATTATGAGTACATGGATCCTCCATAAAAAGCAAGTACTTCATTCTAATCTCACATACATTGCGCTGCTCACAGTTTACTCCAATCTCAATGCTTTAAGAACAAAGCCCTTACGCTTCTTTTTATTTTCTTAGATCCAGGTAGTCTTAGGAGCTTAAATAAAAATGACAGAGAGCGAGAGAGAAAATAAAAGGAGAGGAGGACTTAAAAGCTTTATTTAGAGCTTATTCAACATTGAAAATTCAGAATATGAAGTATTGAACCAGCTGCAGTCATCTATTGTATTTCCAGCCTTTTACTGTTCCAGGAGCTCTTCACTTCCTCTCTATCTACCTTTTGGAAAATTTTGGCAATCCTGAAGAGAATTTCAATTTCCAGATTGTCTATTTGCAACATCTGATTTTCTTTTTAAAACATATGAAAAGGTGGTAATTCCTGCACATCAGATATCAGGATAACCTGTCACCAAATAGACATTTTTAACATAATGTTCAGTAAGATTTCATACAATGGAAAGCACTAAGAAGAGAAGTCCTTTCATGACTGAATCCCTTACTGAAACCATTGAGCTGGACATTGTCCCAATATGGCATACAAAGGTTTATGCAGATAGGTACAGCTAGGCTACATCCACCCATTGAAAGACATCTGCCCAGAGACTAACCTCTGGATCCCAAGCCAGTCTTGGTGCAGAATAGCTCACATTGCCTTTTCAGGTCTCACCCTCTCCAGAATACGCTGGCCACGTGCAGGAGTTACAGAGGTTCAAGCAGGTCTGCTCTAATCCCCCATGTTGCAACCCTATTGTTGTAAGGTAACCTTACTTTTTGCCTGTATTATTTTCAGGTCCCAGCGCCTGGAATAACGTGAGGGCTTTGCCACATTCCACTAGAGTGTTATTTTAATAGCATGTTTCTGAAGGTATGTGTTGTGAGCCTCGAGGCAAGGCAGGAGGTGCAAAACTCAACAGAGTAATAGAACTCTGCAGGATGCAAGAAACCAAACTTGCAATTTGACTATATTGCCCACAAAAAGCAACCTCTGGAATGAACTAGCTTCCAAACTGTATCTAAGCTTTTTTTGGAGGGGATTAATTGCTTGTCCCCACCTGATATCCTGGGACTGAACAAATGGTATGTCTAGCCAATAGTGCAGCCCAGTAAGGGTGGAACCGTGTGGTACTAAGGACAGTGTATCACAACAGTGTTTACATTTCAAAGCAGTTCCATCCACATTATCTCCAGCCTGGTACCGTGTACTGGATTTGTCTTTGGAGAGCATCAAATTCTGTGAATGCATTTCCAGTTTAGTTTCACACACATTGGCAGAAGTAATACTAAGGCACAGCTCTAGAATCAAAGATGCACTGTAGCTTGATACAGGATACACTATATTTGTTTGCACCTGCTACAAGCAGGCAAAGCTACAGTAAAATGAGATTGATCAGATCTTGGACTTTACTCATGGGGACTCCAGGTCTTTGTGTTGCCTCTGATACTCAGCATTGTTTGATCATGGCTCTCTGTCCTCTTTCATCTTCATTCCTCTGTCCTTACTATTCAGGCTTTATAGGCTCCTAACTGCTATGAAAAATTAACTTGGTTGAAACAGTGACTTTGTCATATCCATCATGGCATCAACCCTTACCTGTCTCTTTCAGTGGCATTAACCATCACACTGCTTGCTCCAACAGTCTGTTTTTTAGCATTTTCAAACTGACTTCACCACATATATGTTAATACTGGGACAGGCTGAACACACACAAGGTATGCTTTTTCATAAAGAATCAGTTTCTCTCTCCTGGGCTATGTCTGGTAGTCAGCAGGACAGTTTATTTGGGGGTCTACATGATAACTTCATCATACAGGTCTGCTTTTGCATCTCATGTTTAAAGTTAGGGGATACTGCAATATACAACAGCACAGCTTTACAAATTACAACTGCTGTCTCCGTCATTAATCTATACCATGCACATTAAAGCACTGTATCTTTAGATGAGGGGACACATGGCCTATGTGAAGACATAAAGGGTCAGAGCTCTTTATGTAAAAATGTGGAATATGGCTGGTGCTACTTCCAGGCAAGTTCATGGATGATGATGCTCTCTCTTCTGCTGTGACGTGTCCCTCTCCCCAAGTGGATTGCTAGATAAACAGCTAATGTTTTCCTTGGAATCCAGCTGTCTCCATGCTGAATCCACACAGCCTTAGATTTGGGTAAGAGGGTCTTTCACAGTATGTGTGGCTCCTACTTTGATATTATACATATGGGAAGCATGACCAATACTGTCTTCAGGGCTACCTAAACAAAGAATGTTTGACAAGGTAAATTAAAATTTGTTATTGTCATTTAATGCTGGTAGGCAGCTAAGCACCACACAGCTGCTCACTCATTGCCCCCCACTCCCCTTGCACCCCCATGGGGATGGAGAAGAGAATTGGAAGGATAAATGTGAGAAAACTCTTGGGTTGAGATAAAGATAGTTTGGGGGGGAGGGGAGGTGTTAAAAACAAAACAAAACAAAAAAACCCAAGCAATGCAAAAAAACCCACAATTGCTCACCACCAGCTGATTAATGCCCATCCCATCCCTGAGCAATGGCTGCATCAAACTTACCCCCCCCCAGTTCTTGTTGCTGATCATGATGTCATATGACAGGCAATATCCTTTTGGTCAGTTGGGGTCAGCTGTCCCAGCTGTGTCGCTTCCCAACTTCTTGTCCACGCTCAGCCTACTCACTGGCAGGGCAATAGGAGGAGTAGAAAAGGTCTTGACACTGTGTCAGCACTGTTCAGCAATAAATAAAATACCCCTATGTTATTAACACTGTTTTCATCACAAATCCAAAACATAGCACTAACACAAGCAAGAAAATTAACTCTATCCCAGTCAAAACCTGTACAGTTATGTAAAGGAAATTTGAAACAGCAATGGAAATTTTTATAATAATACAAAACTGCTCAATAGCTGTGGTCATTACTTCTCTCTTTGCACGCCCTGTCATTCCCTTATTCTGTCACTTGCACACTATGAACAAGAGTCTGATTTCTCTGGATAAATGACAGCTCCATATCTGCTCTCTAGAATTATGTGTGAATGTGTTCAGCAGCTAGGCACTAGTATTTTTTACATTTGCAATGTGCTTATATCTGGAATTGCTTTTTTTAAAAAGACTGAGTTAGGAATTACAGAAGGAAAGGGAGGAGAGAGTGGCATTATGGGTCACATGGAATAAAAACATCCCTGTGCTTCTCTGTTGACAATTTCTGGTTTGCAGCCTGAAAGCTGAAGTTACTCAAAAGCTCTCTCTTTCAATTATGTTGATAAATGTAAAGGATTCAGTACTGCACAGAATGACCTATCCTACTTTTAGAATTATGATTTTGGAGTGTCCGCTCAACAGGAGACAGTGCTGCCTAGAGGACAGAGCACTCTCCAGGCTTTAAGATACCTGGGTTCATCTTCCAGTTTTTCCACTGCATCCTGGATCACCTTAGAAAAGAGGGTCCCATCTTTCATTTTTGCAACAATTATATGTAGAATGAAACATCAACATATTTCTTATTTCAGGGATTGGGAGAACTGTACAAATTCCTGAATAAATGAAGTTTCCTGATCACTGAAGACTCATCAGTTCTATAGGATGCTATCCGAAGAAAGACAGTTGCCACCTGTCTTGCTCTTAGACATATTTAGAGCCACTGTTGGGCATTGGAGGACGGAGCCTTCAGGAACATGTGAAGGTATAAGTGCTTTCCTTCTCTCACTTGTACACTGGATGATTCATTCTGCTATGTAAACTAGTCCTGGTGAGAATTCTTTAATCTTGAGCACTTGCCCTTGTTTCCATTTCTAAAACCATCTCTACATTAACATGAGGAGACCCTTTCATCCAAATTCGTCTTCCGTAGGCAAAGTTTATGTGCCCAAAGTGCAGCAGAAGTAGAAACAAAGCAATGTTAAATAGCCTATTTCTCCCAGTAAATGAACATTTTTAGTGTGAAGGAACACAGCACCGAGAGGACAGACACCACTTCTCATCTGATGTTTAAGTATGGGATTCCACTTCGTCATTTGACTGCAGAAGGTGTAATTTTCTGCATTGGTGAGTGTGGGGCGGACCCTGGCTGGACACCAGGTGCCCACCAAAGGTGCTCTATCACTCCCCTCCTCAGCAGGACGGGGGAGAGAAAGTATAACAAGAGGCTCACAGGTCTAGATAAGGACAGGGAGATATCACTCAGTAATTACTGTCACAGGCAAAACAGACTCAACTTGGGGAAATTAGTTTAACTTATTAAAATCATATCAGAGTAGGGCAATGAGAAATAAAAACCAAATCTTAAAACACCTTCCCCCCAGCCATCCCTTCTTCCTGGGCTCAACTTCACTCCTGATTTCTATACTTCCTCCCCCTGAGTGGCGCAGGTGGACAGGGAATGAGGGTTGCGGTCAGTTCGTCACATGTTGTCTCTGCCGCTCCTCCCTCCTCAGGGGAAGGACTCCTCACGCTCTTCCCCTGCTCCAGCGTGGGGTCCCTCCCACAGGTCATAGTCCTCCATGAACTTCTCCAACGTGGGTCCTTCCCACAGGCTGCAGTTCTTCATTAACTGCTCCAGTATGGGTGCCTTCCATGGGATGCAGTCCTTCAGGAATAGACTGCTCCAGCGTGTGTCCCCTGTGGGGTCACAAGGCCTGCCAGCAAACCTGCTCCAGCATGGGCTCCATTCTCTCCACGCGTTCAGAGGTTCTGCCAGGAGCCTGCTCCAACATGGGCTTCCCACGGGGTCACTGCCTCCTTTGAGTATCTGCCTGCTCCAGCATGGGGTCCTCCACAGGCTGCAGGTGGATATCTGCTCCACCGTGGACTCCATGGGCTGCAGGGGGACAGCCTGCCTCACCATGATCTTCATCATGGGCTGCAGGGGAATCTCTGCTCTGGTGCCTGGAGCACCTCCTTTCCCTCCTTCTTAGCTGACCTCGGTGTCTGCAGAGTTGTTGCTCTCACATATTCTCACTCCTCTCTTTGGCTGCAGTTCTGCAGTTGGGTTTCCCCCCTCCCCCTTAAATATATTTTCACTGAGACGCTGCCACCGTCACCGATGGGCTTTGCCTTGGCCAGTGGTGGATCCATCTTGGAGCCAACTGGCACTGGCTTTAAGAGAGATAGGGGAAGCTTCTAGCAGCTTCTCACAGAAGCCACCCCTGTAGTGCTCCCACTACCAAAACCTTACCATGAAATCCCAATACAGTGAGTTCCAGCCATGCTACTCAGATTCACGATGGCATAGAGATACGGGGAAAGATCCTCAAACAAGATAAACTAACATATCACCATAAGGTCCTTGGAGATACGTCACTCTTCTTTGTCAAAGGAGTAAGCCCATAAACTGTATCCAGATATCTGCCTTTGCTAATCTATATCTAATAATTGATGTGAGAACATACGGTGGGGAGGGAAGTTCCCTCATATGAATTGCAGGTGTTGTGTTCTGCAATATCACATTATGTTACTCTAGCCCTCCACCCTGTTTCTTGCATTGCGTAGAGGGGGATTCCCAAAAGGTTTTCAGCACATCATAAATCACAAATAAGCATTACAGAATTAGTGGAAGGTGTTGTTATTCAAACAGTATGAAAACTATCTGGTGTTACAGAGAATGTGCTACTTGCCTTAAACCCAATTTACTGATATCATGAACTAGTATTTCTGATGACCAACTGAAATTAGAGGGAATGCAAAACCTGAGTGAGCTACCAGCGGTAGATACCTCACTGAAAAACACAAAACAGTTCTGAGAAATACCTCTGAGTTTATAAAGACAAACTTATGAGGCAGGCAAGTGGAGGAAATCCTGACTTAATGACATTGAGGAACAGCACCAGGACTGAGAAACAACATCAAGACATAGACTACAACAATGCAGCATGCTAATTAGGACCAAAGCTCTCTTTCATCTGTAGCAGACATCAACTTCATTCAACATCACCTATAGTTTTTCATAATAAATTCATACCATATATGATACAGTGTGTTAACTCATTTGTGCTTTGAAGTGGTATGGTAATCTGCATTAGTTGTTTGTTCTCACTGCAAGAAACCTTTAAGAACTTCTTTCAGAACCCTTTGAGAGTCCTCCCTTAACAATTAACTGGTCAATGGTCTGTAAGTATGCATACCCTTAACTGGCTGGCTTGAATGATGAATTGGCAAGAAGATCTTTATGCGTTTACTGGCCCATTAACTGTGTAGGACCTGAGACTCGGTTCCTAGTTACAAAATCTCTGAAGTCACAGAGTATGACTGGTCTGGTGCTTCAGTGCCTGAACAGTTTCTCAGTATAATAGACAAGTGCATTTCTGTCCTGAAGATGCACCCAAGAAATTGAAAATTGTTGTTTGTCCCTGCTGCAGAGGTTTTGTTTCCCCCTTGATTGGGATGCAAGGAAAAAACAACTGGCTGAAGGACACAGAGGAAAACTTGTGCGACTGGCAGCCTAACTTCTTCCTTCTCTCTTTCCTCATGAGTTAGGAAAGTAATCTGGGATATAATCTAGGAAATGCTGAAAGCTGGTGGTAGAATTTCAGGGAAATTAATCCTTTCAAAAGCCTAGCTGTTAGATACGCACATGGCAGGTTGCAAAGCTGCTTCTTCATGTTACAACTCTTGAGCTGCTTTGATACTCCCTAGAAAATCCATGCTGAGGAAGGATAGAGTGAGAAACGGTGACTCAGACTTGTACAAACTTCTTCAGGAGTTCTCTAGTAAAGATATCTGGCTTTCCCTTCCTTCACTCAGATTCAGCACTGAAGTCCTTTCTGTGCAGCTCCTTTAATTTCAGAGAGAATTAGATGCTTAACTGGCCTGAAGGCAGGTCTATCATGTAGCTTTCTGCCTCAGCTCCCATTTTTCTTTCATTGCTCATCTGAAAACACGCCTTTCCTTGCTTGCCTTTTTCTCTAGATTTCTGGTATTATTTGCTGCATCATTTATCTCTGGGGTAGATTTTTTAACACTTCACTAAAAAACTAAACTCAGCTAAATAAATGAATGAAAAGGGTTGTTCTCTCTGAATGACATACCATGTAGCTGACAAGGGAAATATGATAGTAGATAAATACTATGACCCAATAATGCATAATAATTTAGAAAATTTAAATGCGTATAAAATTGCTCTCTGTAGAAGTGCCTCCCGATTAGTAATTAGAACATGTGTCGTTCTCTTAGGAAGAATAGCTACCACATTTGCTGAAGCTAGCAACAACTTTTGGGTATGTGGAATATGTATACATTTTCTTAGAGTAGTTTAATCTTTCAGATATCTCTTATTGGAAATTCCTTTGGACACACAGCTTCAATACTTTCATTTTTTTATCAGCTTTATTTAGACTAAATTATCTGTACTGGCATGGGTAAACAATATATTCCCCTTCTTTTACTTAGTATTCAGTAGCTCTTGCCAGTTGTAGTGATTGCACCTCAAGATACCTGATGTGTCTCTTAAGTCCCTGTTAATATTGTGAAATTTCTCTAGAAAGTTTTAAATTAGGCTTTAAAAACTGGACCTAGGAAAATTTCAAATTGATGAACAATGTATTTTCACACACAATAGCCATCTTGCATCTTAGCAATATGCAATTTTATTTTCCTACTTTTATACCCATTTAATGACACAGGATTCTCATGCCTTGAAAAAATCTAAATACTTAGATTTAGCAATGAAAAAATTACCCACTAAAGCATTCATATCGTGTATTGGTTTTCACATTCTTTTGATACTGTCAAATGTTATGTCCTCAGTGAGGTATATTTTCTATAAACTCCCATTACTGATGTGGTAACAAATCTGTTGCTTTTATAACATTGTCATATTATGGTTTCTCCACATTTGCCTTTAAGGTCTTATACAGAAATATATTACCCTCTGCAGATGCAAGAACAAGGTACTGGGCAAACTGCAGTCTGAAATTTCTTTCTAATCCAGTACTGGCCAAGTTTGACTTTGCAATGGATTCTGCTGGAGACTATCCCTTGGTTCTTCCGTCATTGTTTTCCAAGCATATAACTAACTCAAACTAAGCAAATCTAAGGGAAAGCAGGCTGATTATGGAACAATTTTGACCCTTTGGGAGAAGTCAATGCAGTCTAAAGGCTGTTCAAATTACTCTAGCTATTCCCATGTCTGATGGTACAAGTCTTTATTGATTCTCAAGGATACTCACATCCATCACCTTCCTGATGACCTAGTCTCGTTCTAAGGAGATTAAATGACTTCATGATAGTCAAGGATCCTTCCAGTAGGAAAAAGTTACCCATAGTCAGATGAGCAAATATTTTGGTCAGCTGGAACAAACATGTACATGATAAAGCCTAAAAAAATTTTTTTCTCATATATTAAAAGCCTTAAACTCATGAAAGATAAGGGCAAGAAGATGGCTATGACATAATTTTTTGTAGCATTCATTGTTCTCATTCTAATTTGTTGTGAAGAAAGCAGCAGACTTCTTGTAGTATTCATTCAGTTGCATAAACACAGTATTCTAATGTCATTTGAGATGCTATAGACAACCTGCCCAGACTGCAGCTGCCACTCAAAGTAGCTTTCCTCTTGCTTGCCTAATATAAATATGTTTAATGTCCAAGGACATCTGAAATGGCATAAGATGCCTACATTTAGACAAATTAGTTGTGCCATATATAACTAAAATAAGTTACCTTCTTCAAAAGTGTTTCCATTTAACTTATGTGCTTGCATAGGGTAGGATACGCTCTCACCTCTCTAGCTTCAGCATGTTAGCAAAATCCAGCATCCTGTCTAACTCCCCAGGGTAATTTTAACTGTTCTCATCTTGATAGTTTCTTACTTGTGTTACTAATAAGACTTAGCTGTGTCTTTTAAAAGGTTTATTGTTAATTCCCAGTAGGAATCCAGAAGATAATTTGAACTAATCCCAGAGTGTCTTGTGTATATACTCCTTCCAGTCTGGAGACGAGATCTCCATATAAGAAACACTGAAACCACAGATGTCCGTTCTGTAATCTCATATTATTTTTCCTACAAACATTGGGTGGTGGTCTTATATTTTGCTTTGTGTTTTCTTGTCTTATCTTCCACAGTGATCTGATATCATTCTTATTAACACAGTATTTAGTGAAATCACTGAAGGTAAGCTGATCTATGTCATCTCAGGATTTAGCCCATCAGTTCTCATAAACTGTATTTTCAAGATACTTTGAAAACTTTAATCCTGCTAATCTGCTGGAAGGTGGATGAAAAAGGATTCAGTTTCCTAAAAAATAAAAGTTCTTATTCTTCTCAATGAAGTTAAGTGATTCCTGAATTATACCAACACCAACGAGAAGAGAGTAAAGTTTACAAATACTCTTTCAATCAAAATTATTTATCACTGTAATTCTAAGACCATATTATGTAGTTTCTGTGTTCTTGGTTTGGGGGTTGGTTTTTTTCCTTTCTTTAAATATAGACTTCATGCATTGAAGCCTAAGAAGGAGAAAATTCAATACATAAGTTAGAGCAATATTTTCTGAAGAGAGACTTTGGTATTGCGGCATCCTATCTGATGAACTGGACCAAACGTTCTAACAGAAAACCTGTGGCCCACCAAACTCCATTCAGAAAGCTTCCCAGCAGATGACATAAAGACTGTGCTTGTGTTTCATTCAACAGTGTATTTTCTAGCTTAGTTTGACCCACACAGAGTTTTTGCTGGGTTCTCCACAGCTGTGTCTGAGTGCATTCCAGTGCTGCATTAGGCAACACCATTAAGATCTATCAGATTGGTTCTCTCATCATCTCCTCAGGGTGATAGTTGTCAGCAGTGGAGTATCTCAGATTGGAACATATACATATAAAAAGAACTGCAGTTGTCACTTGAAGCAGAAAGTAGTGAGGAATGCAATGGTCTGTAATTTCTCAGAGAATTTATTCCACGTTCTTGTCAGACTGCTGAGTGAGCACAGTGAAGACAATAGTCTATAATCAAGTAAATCAACAGATAACTCTTTAGTCAATCCTAACATTCATGAAAGATATTGCAATACATCTGTTGCCACCTGAAAACCTTAGGGTGTTATTGTGATGTACAGATTAGCTATATGCAACCTCAAAGTAGATAGGGAACAAAGTTAGTCTCGAAGAAAGACTTTTTCATTATCTTCCATTAGCATAGAACCTATGATATGCTGTGTTTTCTCAAGCCGGTGCTGTCCACGTGCATTTGTATTACACTATAGATGAGCCGTTCGAATATGGTCAGTGAGGAAGGCAAAATCAATTAGATAAGGAAAAGAGTGTGGCAACTCTATAATATTTGTATTGTGGTTACTTTATTTTCACACCTAATTGTAGTTTTTTTTAAGCAAACCAGGGTTGTAAATCTACCAACCTCATCTGAAGAAACAGGCCTTTAATTTTGCTTTTTTTTTAAATCAGAAAATGGATTGACAACATCTCATTTTTCAGCATTATCATACAATATTGAAAACCAATTTGGAATAAACATGAGAGTTTACTGTCAAAAGCTCAAACTAAAGATAAACAGCCGTATCTTCGTGGGAAGAGAAAAAAGAAAAGAAGGTAAATAACTGTCTTATAGATGAAAAAAACAAAAAGGCAGTAGGGAAATTATTTAGGAATATATTTTTGCTGTCTTGCTTCATCAGTAAAATGACAAGTTTTTCTTTCACATTTCCTGCGATCTCGGCCAGTTCCACATCCCCGTATTTCATTCACAGGCAGTGATTATGTTATGTGGTCTTAAGCGCTGTGACTGAAGTCTGAGCCAGTCATGCAGTTAATTTAAAAACTGACAGATTGTACAAACTTTATTAAACAAAAATAAGGTTTACAACAGCAATGCAGAAGACTTTGTCACTATGAGCAAGTCATGCTGAAATACATGGGAATTTTATGTTCTATCAATTCAGTGTTTATTTCTTCAGAATATTCTTTCTTTCCCTCCCCTCCTTTAACACTAGAAACAAATCAAGAGATGAATAGTTAAAAACCAAGAAAATAGAAGACCGATTCAATCAAATTTTACTGCAAAACTCTTTTCCTCTGCATGTTTTTTGCCATATGCCTGCTTGATGTGCAAAATTATTGTTTTAATAGACTAGCTATTCAGAATTAGAAATCCTTTGGCGCTCAAGACTTTCATTTCTATTGCTGTTTCTCAGTTACAAGACAGAGTGGCCTGGAGATTTAGGAAACCTGGGTTCTAATAAATACCTAGTCACTAAATTTTGTATCAGTTTGGGTAAATCACTTCACTTCTCTGAGGCTGATTTTCTCTTCTCTTTCTTCATCTGTCTTATGCAACTCATTCAAGGTATTTTTTCATTTAACAGTGCTTGCTTTAGACCGTAACACAGGAGTGAGTATCCAGATCTGTGCACTCCACTCCCTTTCATCTGAAGAGCCTTCCTAATCTTTCATTCTATCTGGCACAACACCTTTACTCTACCAGCCTTCAATCTAGCACTCCAGTAAAATGAAATTGAATACACAGGTCCCAACACAGCTTTTCTTTTTTAATGCACACAAACATTTGTGTGCATATATATGTATAACCATACAAATGTGCACACATATGTACAAACCATTATTTTAAACAGCATTTAGTCTTTTCCTAACCTTGTCCAAAAGCCAGAATGTAACTGAGGATGCATTGTCCTTTTTGCCTGTGCTGCTCTCATACTTCACGGTGCAATAAGCACAGGTTTCTTCTCCATACTCACATACAAAATTACCCCAGAATTTCTCTGCAGCTCAACACTGCACAGAAAATGCCTGTTTGTTAAGACCATAGATGCTTTGTGGATTTTGACTTTAAATGAAATATAACCAACTACCAACAGTTGGTTTAAATTTGAGCGTTAAGTGTATTAATCTGGCTCCAACTAAGAGCATTGGAAGGGGCATAAATGAAAACCAAGTCTAATGATATTGTGGTAGTATACTACAAGACACTGCATCATTTGGAGACATCCGGAGCTAGAGGTTTACCACCAGAAATTTCTTTCATTGTGGGTTAAGTTCAGTTTTATTAAGGACTGAGTCAAAACATCTTGCTTACAGTGAGAGTGGAGAGCATGCAAATGGACAATTACCATGCAGAACCAATAGGTTATTACTTAACTCACAAAGAATCACCTTTAAATCCCCAGAGAAAACAGGTTTTTTTTAAGGTAGGCATTATCTGTATCCAAATATACAGGAAGATGCATTTGCTGCCTCCTACATATGCCTAAATTTGGAGAACACATTTTAAGGAGAAAACAGGAAAAAATTATATAGAAGAAGCTGTTAACAGTAACGGGAACACAAAATTATTTAAACATACATTATAATGTGGATGTATGCTTCTCGGAGCAAAACACAACTTTCCTAAAATGTTGCTGCATATACAATTCTTTTCTTATTGTTGCATGTTTTCTAAGCAATATACCACTATAATACTCAACATCATAAACATTTTTATTGCTTAAAGTCCTGGTGAAATCTATGATACCAACGCCTTGTTTATTGCACTTGGACCTTGTGTATTATGGAACTGCTGCCTCTGTTGGTCATAAAACAGTGTTCTCATCACAGAATATATACCAACAGCCATTTTAGTCTTAGTCTGCTGCATCTTCTTATGCGACATCATGCAGTATTACCACAATTTATCCTTAGTGTGCAAAATTTTATTAAAATCAATAATGCAAGTACTTCACACACAAAATGGAATTTGAATCATAAAGATAGCCTGCAAAAGCTTTCTATATATTACTCAGTAATATGAAATATACATGTGGCCAAATTACAGGCTTAATGTTTTATATGTTTTTTATCTTCTTTCCATAAAAAGCAGAGAGTATTGACGCATATGAGCAGGCCTCCTGCCTACCTATCAAAAGCTCGAAATCAGAATATTTACAGTACTAAAAAGAAAACTGATAAATAGAGGTGTATCAGGTAAAAAGCCTATATATATAGATCCAGTGTTCGGCCCACGTTTTATAATCAAAAAATCTATTTGCAGAACTATGAAAAACAGCCAATGGAATCTGCCTTTGGTGAGCAAACCAAAGTTTAGGATGGAAGAGATTTTGAGAATTCATTCAGATCACCTACACGCATATGCACACACATTCTCCAGAACAGAATATACTTTATTTATGCTATAAATCACACAGTTTTCCTAGTCTGTGCTTAAAAATCACTGTTGATAAAGAAAGTCTCTCAGAAATCTACTTCAGTGCTTCATCACCCTTACAGTTATAAAGGTTTTTCTTAATGTTCAGACTAAATACCCCTTGCTTTAACTTAAGCTTGTTAAAACTTAATTTTATGAATTTATGGCCTCCCACTTTGCAGCAACCTCTTATATACTGGAAATTTATTACTGAATCTCCCTTTGGACTTCTCTATCTTAGACTAAGCAAATCCAAATCTTTCAGGCTAACAAGGAGGCAATTAAGAATTCATACAGCTGAAGAAGTTCTTAGCACAAATGTCTGAAGATTTGGCTATGCCAATTTTCAAAAAGGAAAATTCTTTTAGAAAAAGAAGAGTAACATAGTGTGAACATCAGTCCTAGACAATGATCACTGGTAGAAGTGAACTGAGTGAAGTATGTATAGCAAAGACTGCAGAGATTGATGCTGCTGTCATCATACAAATGAGGAGAATTTTTATAATAAAGCAGCTCTGCAGAAGGAAAGGAAAGAAGGAAGCACTGTGATATTTGGATGGAGTTTGCCCTTCTTCCTAAGAATTCCTCCACACTGGGATTTTTCTCTTCAGGGCAGTGCTGTGAATATTCCTGGCAACATGAGCACACAGAGACAGTTTACACAACTCTCCAGCAACCTCTCGGCTTCCACTCTTCAAATATTTCAAATATTTCAGACCAGGTGGGTGAGAAGCCAAAGAACTAGGGGACTTACCTGCTAAATGTAGATGCAAATGCAGCCAAATAAAGATATTTGCAGCGCTTAGCAACATGTTTTCTTCCTCCCTAAAACTACAGAAGTCGGCTTCACATCCTTGAGCACCACCTACTGGCTTCTTGTCTGCTGACTTCTTACATCTAGAGAACTAGAGATTGTATTTGTCCCACCAGCACATAACAGGAGCTCAGGGTGGTGAATAACAGACAGCTTGAGACCAGCCCATAAGTTGGACTCTGTTTCTATAAAATGTTTGTCAAACAATTTTGAGTAATTAACAATTTCATAATAATCAAAGTCTGTTTCTGGACAATTTTCAAAGAGATAATAAGGCTTAACTGAGCCAGTAAATTATTTGCTGTGAACAGTTCAACCAGCTGTACGCTGTGTATTGCATATTCTATCCTTTCTCTTTCTTCAACTCAAGCGACAGTTGTTATGTTAAAATGATGATATAAAGCCTAAATCCCTAAAAATAATGATTAAGCACTAGGGAGCAGTAAACAAGCATAATAAAGTTATTAGTAAATAGTTAGTTTCTAGTGCTGTAAAAAAAGGGTGTAGCTTATTTCTCAAGTCTTCTTTTTCATAATTTGTTTTCATTGGATGGTTTCCAGATTCTCTGCATTCTTCTTCCAGATAATCACTGACAAGCTAGAGATCATGTCTTATTTTTACTGAGCCTGTTCTACAGATTCCACAAGTAAAGCATAGTATAGGAATTACACAGAAGACCCACAATAGAAACACACAGAAAGAAATGATTCAATGAGCTCTGTTATTTTTACATCTGGAGTCTCTCTTCTCATCAAAACCACAATCCCACAGGTTTTTTCATGTCTGGCCTTCCATTTCCATGTATGACCCTGTTGACTTCAGTATGGAGCCCATAGCAGCAGCAGAGCAAGATTTCTACATGACATAGAAAGGCGAGGTAGAAATAGCATCTTTAAATTTTCTCTGTAGTGATACTTCCATGTTCTTACTCTACAGCCTAGATTCAGATGCAAATTCTGCATTCTCTGTTCTCCAAAGTATTTCAAGTTATCCTTAAGCCCTTACTAATTTCTATAGCTTAAATTCATTTCCAAATCAAAGATCAAAAGGGAAAAAAGACCACAAAACACTCATACCTGTCATTTTTATACTTTAGGAAAAGGAAATTATCATAAGATATATGAATAAAGTTAAGCAATCTATCCATTTCAAAAATCTGGTTTGGCAGCTTGGCTCATGAAATTTGCACAAAACGGATTATTTTTATTTTTACACAGCCATATTCAGGCAGGCACTTTGTCAAGCTATGTACACAATGTAAAGAAACACTGAATTAATTTTCCTGTGATAAAATCATGTACAAAGTCATAATGGAAATTTAGTGAGCTTAACTGTTTGTCAGAACTCAAGTGTTGAACTATTCAACATTGAATGAATTAGAATGGATACATACTTTTATATATATATATTCAAAGCTCAAGATTTCACCCCAGTTAACGTGAAGGAAAATGAGGAGAGGAAAACAGACTATTCTTCCGGGATGTCACATATTTTCTTTATTGGAATCTTGACAAAAGGTTTCTAAAGTGTAAATAAATTCCTTTCTAATACTGATGGGTCTTAGGCCTTGAAATAGATTATTAATTTACTATTTCATGTTGTACCTTACAAACCTGACAGTGGGGCACCAGGAGAAGCTGAACTGCCCTCCTCTGCATAACCGTGACTCCCCAGTGACAGGGTCTTTCAGCTAATAAGAGCCGATAGAAGTCTGTACACATTTTACTCCTCTTTCAACTTCATAAGCCTGAAAATTCGATTAGAATTAGCACTCATGCTACATTGCTCTTACTGTCACAGATAGGACCTGTGTGAGATTTTTTAATTAAGCAGCAAATGAAGCCTGACATAACCTTTGACTCAGCTGTGGAACAGGATGCGATGAGGTGGCTGCCATCGCTGGTAACATGTTTTAACTTCTCCCCACTGTCCCTTGCGTCAGCGCAGCCCCTTCACACGGCTCACGTGTTGAAAGTGCTTGAGAGTCTGAACAAGCAGTGGGAAGGCCAAAGTGAGAGCACTGATTTCGTCCCAGAAGATTTAGCAGGGTATTCTGACATACTGAAATTGCAGAGACTCTGCCAGTTACTAAAGCTGGTTAAGTGTCTCCAGCTGTGAACTGACTCTTACGAAGAGAAGAACCATAAAAGCCTTATCTGGGGCAGCTAAGTATAAGGAAGTCATGCAGCCTGAAAGCCTTCCTATCATTTCACTTTACCAGCAGTCATGACGACTACTTTTCAGATAACTCAGTCCACTTTGTTTTACATTACTTGCCAGCTGAAACTTGAATACATGGATCTGCAAGTTCAGTCCAAAAGGACTTATCATTAGCCCAGATTTGTGGAAGGGAGCACTTGGTGAATATATCAGGTATGCTGTTTTTAAAGGTCAGAGACGAATTTGCAGGGATAAGAGACATCTGCTTTCCCCTCCCCTAAACAAAAGGAAAATTATACTTTCACTTGCCAAGATCAAAAATATGAGCTGCAGAAATAAAGATAAAATTGCTTTGTACCAGTTATTTTCCCCAGCACCAACAACCAATGGATTAGACTTGAATTCTCCCCCACCCCAAAAATTCAATGTTCACTAAGAAATGTAGTTAAAAATATTAAAAGCTAGAAAATTAATATTGTGTTTGACCTTTTCTTCGCAGAACTAAATTCATGCAAAGCAAACAACCCAAAAAACAGAAGGCTGGGTTGCAAACATTGCTTTTACCAGAAAATATTTGGCACTTTCTCCCAACCCATCAGAAAAAATACCAAACAATCATATAGTATTCTAAGGCTGGTATCTCCCATTGCAACAGTGTTTTCTCTCTTTCTTGCTATAGCTTATTCCAGTAATCCTTGCTAAGCACTTGACAATTCCTTGCTGAGTTTTGCATCTCCAATAAATAAGACTGAGTATAAATTTATGCTAGTGATTGAGTCACTCAAAAAAGTACTGAAAAATTACTACTTTGAGCTTAAAAGAAGTTTGAAGCTTTTTTTCCCAGTTCTTTAGAATTATTTTGGAAAAGAACAAAGGCAATGCTTTAAAACAATTCTGTTCAGAAGCTGGTCCAGGAAATGAACTGTTTATGTGGCTCTACAGCAAACCTTTAAAAATAGTAGTACTTACTTCTACACTCCAGAATAGGACACATATGAGTAGTTCAAACAAATGATAGCATGAAAGACTAACCCCAAACTTCCTTTATTGGAATAAAGGATGTCACAAATAACATACTAGGAAGGAGGAGTGCAATAGGAAGAAAAAGAATGGAAAACTCGCTGTCTCACTGAAAATAAATTTTCTCTATGTATGACTAAATCCCATATCTTTCTTTTTTCCCTGGGTGTCTCAGTTGAGTTGGATGAATCCACCCATAAAAGCCACAAAAAAGACAATCACAGAAGTCATGGTAAATATCCATAACAGTTTCTGTTCTTTGACCCAGAGAGGAGTGAAACCTAACGCTACATCTGAGTTGGCATCTGAGCCACTATCTCAGGTTGCCTTTAGATTCAAGATGCCATTCCTCTGACCTATTTTAGAGGATTTGCACACCTAGGAAGAGATGAATCACCCCTGAATGTCTCTCCACAACTATAAAGAGAATCTAAGATAATTAGCTAAGTTCTAGATAGATAAATATGGTTAGACAAATTCCACCCAAGGGGCCTATCATATATATATGAACAAACAAAAAGAAAACCAAACAAAATCACAGCACGTACGGGTGAGTGTCAACCCCTGGAGTATTATCTGGGTCTCCTGGCTCACAGACCAAAATCTGAGACATTGCACTGCTTTTCATTTTTCTGCCCTTGGTATTTAATGCTTTTATGTGTAATACCTGAACAGTTGTATCTCTCTAACCAATGGCATTCACATTCTGCTGGGGAGACTTTGTAGATTTTTGCTTCCCTCTCTATGTATTTGAATCAGGCTCTCTTAGTACACGGGAAGTGTTGGGTTTTTTAGAGACATTTTTTTCTGTATTAAATACTGAGAAGGAGTAAAAAGTCTCCATGAAGTACACTAGTTTACCTTCAGGGCCAGGAAGAGATTGAGTAGGGCAGGGAAGGACTAAAAATTGTCCCATGCCACCTCTTCTGTATCAGTTTGTAACACTCCCTTTACAGAAAAAGGCTAACAACAGTTCTGGAATGTTCGGGGAAAGCTAAACAAACAAAATAGGGAGGGCCAGGAGATGAAAGTAAAATGTTTTCCTCACAACAGCAGCATATCAGGTGTTCTCAACCTCCCTTACTGCCTGTGTACCATTTTTTCTTTTTCCTTCTACACAAGTATTTTGGCAAAAAGAACAGGCTTTGACAGTCATAACAATAAAACCTACCTTCCCAAAGGGGGAAGAAAAACTAACAAGAAAAAAAAATTGATACTCTTGAAAAATATGTTATCAAAATCCATAGCAGAGATTTAAGATACAAAAATGCAGGTGCATCCCTTTGTGATCAGTATTTTCTATAAAAAGGCATACATCTTTCTCCTTTGGATTTTAAAGAGGCTATTTTTTTAATCTCCAGAATGGCAGGACAATAAAGCTATGCAGAGAAATAGAGTCAGGTTCTGCCCTTAAATACAGTTGCAACCAAAAGTCAAGGCTTGCCTTTTATCAGCTTGCTTCCACTCACAAAACTGTGTTATCCAAAGAGAATAAATGCACAGAGTGTAATGCACAGTGGATGCATGTGCTGTGCTCACTGTTTACAACATAGAGCATAACTGTCCGTCATCTTCTACCCCCCACTGATACTTTGCTGTATCCTCAAGCTGTGTCTCCTCCTTCTCACGGACTTTAAACTCTTCGAGGTATCTTTCTTTATTGCATTACATAAGCATGCAGTGCTTATACAAGCCTGTTGTTGGCTTGGAAAGCATCAACATATTGAGATTCATCACAGTAACACTGTGACTGAAATAATCAGGCAACTACATTTAGGAAACTTCTAACACTTCTGCCGTCGATGAAGAGAGAGGCATCTCGAGAGGAAATTTATCCCACAGTACATTGTGAGGCTGGATTCAGCTTCACGCACTTTGGCATCTAATGATCTCTAATGCCTAGGGTGTATGAGACATCTGCACAAAGCTGAGACGTACAACACAAGTGATATGGGGGTGCCATGCGCTCCTCAGTGACAGCTGGAGGGCAGCCAAGATACCCTCTGCTGTCCCAAATTTGTCAAAATCTGTCACTGCAGCTTTGAAAAGCTCAAGGTAGGCAAGGAGTGGCAGCTGTCATCTTTCCTCAGAACTTGGATGGATAATGGATACTCAGTGGACACTTCTTACGGGATCAGTTTTCCTAACTCTTCATAGAAGCAAATGGTCAAAACCCAACAGTCTTTCCCCTTCGAACAGACTCTTCAGATAAACACCGAGGCTAGTGTAAGCACTGAACTATGTACAACACCAAACTGCAATGCTCTGTTACGAGCAGTGTTTGTAAGATGTTCCTAGACATCTTGAGGATACAATGTCTCAGGGGTTTTTCTGTTTTTACAGATAGAGTTCCCTTCTCTAAACTTCAATTTTCGGAGACGGAACAGTTGTAACACTTAATAGTCACACCAAAAATTAACTGCTCTACAAAATTACTCTGCGGTATCATGATATTAAAAAAAAAAGTTTAATTTTACTGGCATTCATTAGAAACAGAAATCAAACCAAGAAATAGAAACATTCTTCCCGGTTCAGGGTGGTCAAAAATTTTAGAGTGGAACATTCTTTCACTAGTATTTTTCATATGAAATTATTTGACCAGACGTCATTCCCCATGATGTATGATGATCTTTTTTTTCATGGCTTAATTGTTTCTGTCCCTTACAGGAGTCTCTGACCATGATCATCGGCTACTGAGCAAATGTCTGAAATGTATGACGAGAAACAAAGTCTGGTTTGTAGCCAGGAATCAGCTGAGAGACTGAAAGCAGACAAGACTCCAAACTATGATGTAGGTATATTATCAATTCAGTGTCAAGCCAATAAAGGGCTTTTAGACACTTCTGAACCATAATTAATTCAAATTTTTAATTTTATAAAACTGATATCTTTCAATTCAGAAAAAAACCCCACAAACCTGTAATGAGAACTTCCAGCTTTTCCCTTAGTATAGAAATACAATTTTTTTCAATCACAGCTAAGAAGAAACACCTGTAACTTGCACTGATTGTCAGGGATGGCTGTTTTGAAAAATGTACCCAAATTCATGTTGCTGAAGTTGGTTGAACTAGGTCTACAAAACTAAAGTTTGATGACAGAGTTCTTTTACAGCAAAGATGGTTTATGAGATGGACAGAGCAGTTTTTTGTCTTAAACTTAGACTTGATATATGATTTACTCTCAGCTTGCTTCCTGACTTTTTTATATTCATAAATCATAGAATCATAGAATGGTTTAGGTTGGAAGGAACCTTAAAGATCATCTAGTTCCAACCTCCCTGCCATGGGCAAAGACACCTCCTACCAGACCAGATTGCTCAAAGCCTCATCCAACCTGGCCTTGAACACTTCCAGGGATGGGGCACCCACAGCTTCCCTGGGCAACCTGTGCCAGTGTCTCACCACCTTCAGAGTGAAAAATTTCTTCCTGAGATCTAATCTAAATCTACCCTTTTCCAGTTTGAAGCCATTACCCCTCGTCCTATCACTACATGCCCTTGTAAAAAGTCCCTCTCCAGATTTCTTGTAGGCCCCTTTCAGGTACTGGAAGGCTGCTATAAGGTCTCCCCAGAGTCTTGTCTTCTGCAGGCTGAACAATCCCAACTTTCTCAGCTTGTCCTCATAGCAGAGGTGCTCTAATCCTCTAATCATCTTCGTGGTCCTCCTCTGGACCTGTTCCAACAGGTTCGAGTCCTTCTTATGCTGGGGGCTCCAGAGCTGGACACAGTATTCCAGGTGGGATCTCACGAGAGCGGAGTAGAGGGGCAGAATCACCTCCCTTGATCTGCTGACCACACTTATAAATGATAAATAGTGTTGCACACAGAATCTATCATCCATGAAGGTCATTATGTGTCCACAGTAAATAAGGCAGGATTTAGATTTCCTTATTATGGACTACCAGAGATGCATGGTTGCAATACTGCAAATGTATTAAACTGAAATTAAAACAGAAAAAATCTGTGGGGCTCTTTACAAAGTGAGTGTATCATCTTTGAATTTCACAATCAATAACGCTGTTCATACAACAAGTCACTAATTCATTCTGCATTATTTCTACCCACAGAATGGCATGCCATAGGAAGGAAAATCACCTCTGGGAATAGAACACATATTGTAGTTAGGTTAGCTGGTGTCTCTCTATTAATTTATAGCATAATTTAGGCATGCAGGTAGCTAAAGTTTGGCAGGAAAATCTCTTGAAACATCTGTTTGAAATAGTATTCCATGTTAAAATTTCCTTCAAAATTTTTTGCCTTGTGCTTAAACCTTAACTGCAGTGTTTCAGTTCAGCTTCAACAGATACAAAAGCAATGGTCCTTAGTTAACAGGAAAAAAAAGGGGGGGGAGGTGTTAAAAGTTAATTTGATTAATAAATATTTTTCCATTCTGTTTGGTTTTTTTTTTAATTATCAGTGAACACTGGCAACAGAGTCACTTTATTTGCACCAATTCATATGAGAGAGCTGCCCCTGCTAGACCTGGATAAAAAAGTACAGTTGGGCCACAGCATTCAATCTGTTGAATGAAAGTCCTAAATAAGCATTCTGAACACCAGTTATTAAAACATGACTGCCATCTATCCATCTGATATTTCTATGGAGGAGTACAAGGTAGCCACCACCTCCAATCTGAGAAGTCCAGTTTGTAGTGGTTTGACGTCCCTCACAGGACAATGGTGCCCAATGAATCTTGATGTGAGACCACAGAGAAGTATTTACGCTTGGTTTTGAGCTCAAAGAAGGTCAAGAACATAGAGTAAGTAGGGTGCTTTATAGTAAATACATCTCATTTGCAAAACTAAGCTTTTTGGGTTTTGAAACATCATGGCATTTTGTTCCTATTTCTTCCACTCCTCTCCTGTTTATTTTTGTTAACACAGTATCCCATCCCTTTCTGCCCTTTCATATTAAAATAAATCTTTCTTGTGCCTGAGCTTTGTAAACAGTTTCACACATCTTTAGCTTCACACAGCTGACCAGATCCTTTTTACCCTAAAAAGCATGAACTAAGCCCAGGTTTTAGGCTTCACAGTACAGGGACTCAGTACGGAAACTTCTAACTTTCCAGGACTGATTTTCAAGAACAGCTTTCTGAAATAACATCCATCCAGGCAAACTGAATCTGTTAAGACTTTTTTTCTCCTTTGCCTATTGATGTCTCCTCCCTTTTGCTCCTCCTTTCAGTGCCTATATTTAGTGGCTATCTTTTTTGAAGTTAGCTTGTAGATATAGGGTCTTTATATGCTCAAGAGATGGTAATTACATGGTCTTCTGTAAACACAAGCCACAGACGACTTCTAAAATGTGGAATTAAAGCCTGTCTTTTGGAAAGATATTTAATCTTGTGGTGAAAAGTACACACACAACACTTGATGACCTTCTTGCCTCTTGAAGAAAGTTGTTTCCATGTTTAATTTCCCTCAACTCTAGGAAACCAAATCTTATTTCTAGGCTGAACTCATCTTACTTCATGTGTCCCTGCACATACACACGCCATCTCCTTTTGCAAGACCTAGAAGCCTTCTACTATCAGATTTCTTTCCTATGTGTTAGTATTTAAACAATAACCTTGTCTTTACCACTAGGAAAATAATATGGAATAGAATTTGTATTCATAAACAATCTGATTTTCCATGCTGGGCTTAAGAAGGGTTGTGAGCAGTAACTGAATGCTTACACTTCCCCATGCTTTCAAATATTATCCAAATAATGGGGAGGTTGTATTTACACCATGTGCATACCATATTGCTTACACTTGTGTGGTGGGCTGACCCTGGCTGGACGCCAGGTGCCCACCAAAGCCGTTCTATAAGTTCCCTCCTCAGCAGGTCAGGGAGAGAGAAAATATAAAGAAAGGTTTGTAGGTCGAGATAAGAACAGGGAGATACCACTTAACAATTACTGTTACAGGCAAAACAGACTCAACTTGGGGAAATTAGTTTAATATATTGCCAATTAGAAATCAGAGCAGGGTAATGAGAAATAAAAACCAAATCTTAATACACCTTCCCCCCAGCCATCCCTTCTTCCTGGGCTCAACTTCACTCCTGATTTCTATACTTCCTCCCCCTGAGTGGCGCAGGTGGACAGGGAATGAGGGTTGCGGTCAGTTCGTCACACGTTGTCTCTGCCGCTCCTTCCTCCTCAGGGGAAGGACTCCTCATGCTCTTCCCCTGCTCCAGCGTGGGGTCCCTCCCACAGGTCATAGTCCTCCATGAACTTCTCCAACGTGGGTCCTTCCCACAGGCTGCAGTTCTTCATTAACTGCTCCAGCATGGGTGCCTTCCATGGGATGCAGTCCTTCAGGAACACACTGCTCCAGCGTGTGTCCCCTGTGGGGTCACAAGGCCTGCCAGCAAACCTGCTCCAGCATGAGCTCCATTCTCTCCATGCGTTCAGAGGTTCTGCCAGGAGCCTGCTCCAACACGGGCTTCCCATGGGGTCACTGCCTCCTTTGAGTATCTGCCTGCTCCAGCATGGGGTCCTCCACAGGCTGCAGGTGGATATCTGCTCCACCGTGGACTCCATGGGCTGCAGGGGGACAGCCTGCCTCACCATGATCTTCATCATGGGCTGCAGGGAAATCTCTGCTCTGGTGCCTGGAGCACCTCCTTTCCCTCCTTCTTAGCTGACCTCGGTGCCTGCAGAGTTGTTGCTCTCACATATTCTCACTCCTCTCTTTGGCTGTAGTTCTACAGTTGGGTTTCCCCCCCCCTTAAATATATTTTCACTGTGGCGCTGCCACTGTCACTGATGGGCTTTGCCTTGGCCAGTGGTGGATCCATCCTGGAGCCAGCTGGCATTGGCTTGATTGGACATGGGGGAAGCTTCTAGCAGCTTCTCACAGAAGACACCGCTATATCCCCTCTGCTACCAAAACCTGGCCACGCAAATCCAATACAACTTGTTTAAAAGCAAGAATGATAGAATCATAGAATCACCTAGATTGGAAAAGACCTTTAAGATCATCGAGTCCAACCATAAACCTAACACTGCAAAAACCACCACTAAACCACATCCCTCAGCACCACGTCTACCTATCTTTTAAATACTTCCAGGGATGGTGATTCCACCACTTCCCTGGGCAGCCTGTTCCAATGTTTGATAACCTTTTCAGTGAAGAAATTCTTCCTAATATCCAATCTAAACCTCCCATGGTGCAACTTGAGGCCTTTTCCTCCTGTCCTATTGCTTGTTACTTGGGAGAAGAGATCGACCCCTACCTCTCTACAACCTTCTTTCAGGTAATTGTAGAGAGCAATAAGGTCTCCCCTCGGCCTCCTTTTCTCAGGCTAAACAACCCCAATTCCCTCAGCTGCTGCTTATAAGACTTGTTCTCTAGGCCCTTCACGAGCTTCGTTGCCCTTCTCTGGACGATGTTTGAGGTGAAGCCATTCTCCTCATATAAATGCTTTTTGTTCCAACAGTCTCATTACAGCCTGTAACTGAATCAGCCCTGTTCCAGCATTTTATATGACCATAAGCCAGTACAGCATGTCTGGGTTGACAGTGTGTAATTGTAGTATCAATGCTGTCTATAATTACCTACCAGGCATCTAATAGGGAAAAACACATCTTGCTGAAATATAACAACAGGCTTATTTTTCTAGTAGGTGCCACATTATATATTCACAATACTTTTTGATCTTAGGATCTACGGATAACTGCACATGCATTTAGTTAAAATATAATCATTAAACCTGTCTTTACTCTTTTGACATTAATTTCTCATAATAGTAAGTTCAGTCTCTGGGTTAGAAAACAAAACAACAAGAACAACAGCAAAATTAAAATCCCCTCACAGAAACATAAATGCAACTGTGCAGATAGCACAAAACCGATCCATTCCAGCAGACTGTGTGGCCCATTTCTAAACAATTTTGCCATAGTACACCTCCTTACCACACCCTCAAAATCCCAGATAACATGTCAATCACGCTTCCTTTTTGTGATAGCATGAAAATCGACAACTGGGACACTCTGAAGAACAGTATGACAGATTCAAAGGTGATTCAGCATGTTCTAAGGTATTTGCTGGCAGACGTAAATCTGAGAAAACAAAGTGATAGAACCTTTAAACATTGGTTGCACACACGTGGTGAAAGTTAAAAATTGAAAAATGACATTATTCCACAGCTAATAAGTGAAAATTAGTTGCTGATTGACACCTCTGAAAATCAGGCCACAGACTTAGTCATGGCCATAACACAAAAAACCCTTTACCTATAATGATAAGCACAAAACATGATAGGTATGGGACTAACAGTGCAGTGGATATAACACAGAAATCATACATGAAATCAATACACAATGAATATGTATCTATTAAGCATAAAAGGAAATAAATGTTAGTAATCACAAATATGTATCTTACATTGAAGATCATGAGCAGATGGCCAGTCTAGTGGGAAAAAAATTCCACCTACCTTATCTGTGTTCAGATTCTAGTTTTCAAAGAAGGTCTGAGGGACTCTCAGGCTAGATACAGCTTCAGGAATGAAACTATGGGGACAGAAAATATGTTCATCAAGGAACCACCCTTTATTATCTTATTATCAATCCAAAACTGTCTTAATGTATATCAGATAATACTAAAAAAAAGTATCCTAATCTGTGTAAATACTAAACATGGTCTATAACCCATATGTGCATATATATGAGTGTATAAACATATATATATTTGCATGCATATACATATTTATATATGAATGTACATCTCCACCACTTGTTGGTGGTCAGACCTGTTTTCTGACTTCCACTCATGAAAAGATGTTATCTATTTTCACTTCTGATTCTTCTCACTAGTATCTGCTTGTGCTTTAATATCATGGTTTTTTTCATAAAATAAAATTCATTAAGGTTAGATGACAGATTTGTACTCTAGTTTTGGAGTTTGTGACCGTCAGTACCTTGAGAATCTCTGTACTGTGTTTAATCCTTTACGTCGGTTAGAGCAAAGAGTCGTTGCCTGGTGTAGATTCCATGTAACCATGTGAGTATCAGCATGTGAGCTATTGCTGCATGAGCTGAAGAGCCCACCTCTGTTAATCAGCAGCAGAATAGTATCAGCATTTGCTTTCACTATTTACTATTAACACCACACATCAAAGGAGAGAAAATAGACTTGGCTGGCTGAAACAGTACTAAGATTGTGTCTGCTTAACCACTTTAGGAAGGGAAATGCATCTAGAGTCTTTCTGTGCATTCAAATTGATTATAACATATATTAGCTTGTTTTCATTTCCGGAGGTAGTGCTCAAGTCAGCAAGTACGTTTTTGCCCAAGGCTTCCCATTTGTTAGGCCTTCGGTGACCTTTATGTTTTCAAATTAAGTCTCCTTGTAGCTCTTTCCAAGTTTACAATGGCATTCAGCTTAAATAAAGCAAAACAATTTGCAAAATATCAGTTTCCATCTGACAAGCCTCTACGCCCTCCATCGTGACAACTTAACTGACCCAGCAGTTTCAATTCTCATAAAAGTGAAGATTTATATGGATGATCTGAGGTACTTATAGCCTTTAGGTTACTAATGGCCAATAGAAAGAGACATTTTCTTGAGATGTAACAAAATGTATGCTTTGTTTTGGGCCCCAGATGTAGCTCCTTTTAAATGACAAAAACAAATTATTTCATTTATAAAGGCTGTAGGAGCTAAGTAAGTTAGAAAGGACAGCTTTAAAGCTTTTATGATTATCTGTACCATTCTTTCAAAGGTATATAGTCATCATCTGTGACACAGACTTTTGGGCTTTTTGCACTCATACGCTGTAGTTTTATAGTATGTGAAGCAGTTGCTACTATAAGAGCAATAAAGACACATGTAGTGATTTCTTTTTCTCCTTCATCTTTCTATGGGAATTCATCACAGTTAATTTTGGTCAGTAAGCAGGGATGCTGTAGTCCAGAACCTGTTCTCCTTTGTCTAGCTGTATTTGACAAAAACTGCAGGATTTCAGTAGCAGGGAGCTGCAGAGGTGATCTGTGTGGGAAGAGGCCATGAACTGCTCTGAGGCCCTCACAGCTGCTTCTAGACAGCTCTGAAACCAACGTAAACAGCCCACTGCACACCAAAACCTCATCCAGCCAGAGAAGCATATGGCACCTCTGTTCAAACATATTTTAGAAAGTGTGGCGGCTACTTAGGGAAGGAGAAATGGAGGAGCCAGATGGGTGGAATGGAGGGGACGTGGAAGGAGACATTGTTAGGGGCACAGCTGGAGAGTCCTTCAGAGGTGCTTCATGCCAGGGCAGGAAGGCCTCTGAGGATGAATGCAGCCCATGGGACACTTATGCTGGGGCAGTTACACATATAAAGAGACTATGCACCATGGGTGACACACACTAGAGCAGAGACACCCCCGAACAGACTGCGGCCTGCAGGCAACCCATGCCAGAGCACAGACACCCCTAAAGAGCCTGCAGCCCGTGGGCAACCTGAGCAAAGGACAATAAGTAAGAAGCAAGGAGTGGCAGACAGAAACCATTACACACACAACCCCAACCTCTGCTGCTCGTTGCCTAACCAAAGGGATTGGGATGCACTGAGTATAACCTCTAGTGAAAATAAGCCGTTGAGTCTAAGAAGCAGACAGGTGAGGTACTGGGCTGGAATGTAGCCTGGAGTGGGGGAGATGTGTTTCCCCATGTGTTTATCTAATAGTTTATGTTTTCTTCTTTTTTCTCAATAATTAAATCACTAACTAAAAGTTTAATGGGCAGTAAATTAAATTAAGTAAAATTACCCAAGTTGAGATGGCTTTGCCTGCAACACTACCAAATAGAGCTTGTATGGCTGCAGGGAAGGTACAGACTCAAGGTCCTACTTTCTTGATTGTCCAGGCAGGTGCTATAGCTCTTCATTACCTACTGCCTTTCCACTGGATGGATTTCATTGCTGACAGGGAGTCAGAACAAAACCAGGTTATGTACATGGAGATGCAAGACTCAAAGCACTCTTGGCACCCACAGCTTTCAAATAAACTAAGAAAGATGAGCACATCCAGAAGATAGTCAGACCGGCTACAGGAGAGAAGCATGGATAGCATAATTTAAAATACCTGGTAGGTACAATAGACCTGCCAAAAATCAATCCCCAGATGATTAAAAATGGGAAGTCCCAACATAATATAAATCTTGCAGTAAAAGTTCTTGACTTGGTATATGTTTTGATGCTAAGCCAACATTCTACTGTGTTTCTTTTTCATAATTAAACCAACAGATTTAATATTGTATTTCCACTTCCCTGGCACTATTGATATTGCAAGTTGCATTTTAACAGGCCAAAAGTGTTTCACATAGAAAACAAGCTCCTGTGACAAGACTCACTCCTGTCTTCTGATCCCTCCTATGTTCTGAACACAACTGAACTGCCATGAATCTTTTCACCATTACGCTTTGGTTGCTGTTCTCATAACATATAGAAGTCCATTGATGTCATGGGAGCTATGCCATAATACTGCACTAGAGTTAGGACACAACCACAAAGGATAATAGCTTGGATTTCTTTTTGCAATTGTCTTGATACATTTTAAGCACAGAGAGGATGATCTTTATAAGAGAGATATGAGCTTAAAAGATTTATTAATTGATTTGGTTTTGTATTCCAAGTGTGGATTAAAGGATTTTTTTGGTAAAGCGCCAGCTGAGCAAAATGTCTCAGTGCTCTCAGTGTGACGTTCAGACCGGATCTTGTTCGGTTTATCTTGCTAAATACATGCCATTCCCTGATGCTTTTTTACTGCTGACATGACTGGGCATGGGAGAAATGTTGCTGGGTATCAGGGAGAAATTATATATGATGATATATTGCCATATCTCTTCCCTTTGACAAGGGCACATTTCCAGGGATGACGATGGATTGAAGAGGCAGAAAGGAGGAGCAAGAACTGAAAACCATCGTGGAACCTGCTCTCTATACCCTGCCTTCCTGTATTTCTCCTCTGAAATTCATATCCCTGCCCAGAGAACAGCTCTCAAAACAAAAAGAGAAGGAAGGAGGGAAATACCTACCACTCTGTAGTGAGAATTAACCATCAGTTCTGTAGCCAGCTGCAATAGTGACCACTGCTTTGTCCAAAACAAAGAGAATCACTTCCAGCACAGTTGTGGACAGATGCCCACGAGAAAGAAAGGTAGACTACAAACACGCAGTGCACAAGATACTTCCTGACGTAGCATGCAACACTAGGGTGTTCACATGTAGTGTTTTGTTGAATTAGCTGTTGTGCCACAAATTCAGTCCCAGTAACTTGCTCCTGTGCTCATACATTCAGAAATATTATCTGCGCCCAGGAAGTTTACAAGCTAAATGATACAACAGGGCGTGGTATGTAATGAGTATTGTTACAATCCCCATTTCTGTGGATGTGGCTCTCCCTTACAAAAGAAAATCTGTACAACATTAAGGATTGTATCACATCTCCTGATTCCTATATCTCTACATGCAATTTGGAGTTTTGATTTCATCTGAAGTGAGGGAGAGTCTCTATTGCAAATTCCTCAGCAGGTCAAAGTAGCTCTCTGTGAGCTCTTGGCTTCTGTCATTAGACTGCTTCTCAGTACCTTAAGTAGCTCATTGATAACAGCAGGTATTTCTACACTATATACATACACATCCATGAGACTTGTAAATGTATATTCTTATATCAGAGAGTAAAACTATTATATATATAATTTGCTATCTTGTTTATAATCTGACTAGTCCCTGAAAACCAGCCTAACTTTAACATCGAGATGCAGTCCTCTCTGACATGAGCCTAGCAAAAACACTCCAACATGAATCTCAAGGGTTTTGTATTAAAACACAGGAACCAATCCACCCTGGCAGGATCATGCTCAGCCTCACCCAGGAAGTTGTCAGAAGAAGGAGCAAGAACAACACAGAAGAACATGACGGTGCTGCTTGTTTTCCTAATGGTCCTGCGGTCTACAGCCATTCAACTGTCACGTCTTCATTCATGTTTCATACCTCTGTTTAACAATAGAAACCATAAATACAAATACAAATGACACTACACTCTTGAGAAATATATGGGTGGATGCCCTTCCCCTCAGGTAACACATAAATTGCCTACTCTGAAGAAAGGTGTTTAAGGTGAACTGGTTTCATTGTTTCTAACCACTTGCTATTATTACACACATCTTTTCATTTGAAAGCTATAAAACCATCCCGTTTTTCATACATTTCAGACAAAACATCTCTCTGACAGAGCTAGCTGAAAGGAGCCATCTTTCAGTATGACAGTGTAATACTGTCTTTTCATCTCAAACAAACAGCTTCTGCTACAGAATAGTTGTGAATTCATAATAACTTCTCTGTACAAGAGTAGAGTCCTTTCAATTCCGCACATCACTGTTGCTTGAACAGCGGATTCTTCAGTGTCAGAATTTAGAAAGTAACTCATAGATACAGTTGTCCAATAAATGTGATGTATTCATTTCTTCTGTACATTATTCCTCTGAGATTTTAACAATAATTTATCATAGTTTTAAAACAAGCTGTATAGCTGATTTGACAGAAACACACATGCCAGTTTTAATATTTGTACACAAATGAACTCTGTCAGATATGGAGATCTCTGATAGTAAATGTGTACATCAGTGACAACACAAAACATATCAAATGCTGGTATAACCAAATAGTACTTGAATCAAGACTCTCCTCTAAAGTTAATTTAAAAATCCAGTGCCTAGCAAATACAGTAAGTCCAGTTCTTTTGGTTTCAGCAGGTGTTCAGTTAAAACTCAAATTAGGAGATCATATCCTTGCCATCATTTGCAGAAACAGCTGAGATATTAAAGACCCGTCTATCCTTAAGGTCTTATGCCTCTACTATAGAAAGAGTGGTTATATAATGGTTAATACAGACCTGTTCCCTACCGGATCACCCAGCAAAACAGATTTCATCTGAGGACAAGAATTTGTGTTTCTGCCAAATTAGTAAGAACATACATTACAATGTATTCACTCACTCCTACTTTCATTACAAATCACAGAATCGCAGACTGGTTGAGGTTGGAAGGGACCCCCAGGGGTCATCTAGTCTAGCCAGCCTGGTAACAGTTGCCCAGGACCATGTCCAGACAGGTTCTGAGTACCTCCAAGGAGGGAGACTCCACAGCCTCCCTGGGCAACCTGTGATCAGTCACCCTCGCAATGTAAAAGTGTTTCCTGATGTTCAGAGGAAACCTCCTGTATTGGTTCGTGCCTATTGCTTCTGGTCCTGTCACTGGGCTCCACTGAGAAGAGCTTGGCTCTCTCCTCTCTGCACCCTCCCTTCAGGTATTTATGTACATTAATAAGATTCCACTCATCCCCCCAGCCTTCTCTTCTCCAGGTTGAACAGTCCTGGTTCTCTCAGCGTTTCCTCATGGGAGAGATGCTCCAGTCCCTTCACAATTTTTGTAGCCCTTCGCTGAAATGTCTCCACTATGTCCATATCTCTCTTGTACTGGGGAGCATAGAACTGGACACAGTGCTCCAGGTGTGGCCTCACCAATGCTGAGTAGAGGTCAACTCCCTCAACCTGCTGGAAACAGTCTTCCTAACACAGGTCAGGATACCTGTTGTCATTTGGGCCAGGCTGGCCACTGAAATGAATGACAGGTGGCCTCCCCCACCTCTGTCTCCAAGGAGAGGAGGGAGAGAGAGAAAGAGACATGAGTTTAAAAAAGAAACTAAACTACTTAATGAAAATACTAATAAAATAATAAAAAATAAAATAATAAAATATATACAAGATATACAAAACCGTATCAAGCTCCCAGGATGACAATCATGTCACTGGCAGGCATGGGGAACAACCCAGAATGGACTTAGTGATGGATGGGAACTAGATTCCGGATCTGGATTCAGGAATGCACAGATAGGGATCAAAGGCAGATGCACAGACAGAGTCCTCCTTGGATGCCGGCCATTGAAGAAATAGACCTGACCCTTTGATTCCTCAGCTTTTATACTGAGCATGAGGCAGATGGGATGGAATATCCTGTTGGTCAGTTTTGGGTCACCTGTCCTGTCTGATCTTTCCTGCAGGTGTGACCCCTCTACACTTTTCCACTTCTGCCCGCCTAACGGGGCAAGTAACAAAGTTAACTGACCTTGGTTGTTGTAGCAATAAGTATAAGCAAGAGCCTCTCTGCATACCATTCCTTGGCATAAATTACAACTAATCAGGTCTTATGACTCTGAGAGGAAACAGTGCCTGGACAATAAGCTGTTAATTTCAGAGAGTTTAGTTAGTTAGAACAGGCTTAGCTGCAAAGTAAATTTCTGAACAGAAAATTGGTTCTGTTTTACTTTAAAGCAGGACAATACCCTTGGCCTTCTTGGCTGCAAGGGCAGGTCACTGGCTCATGGTCAACTTGGTATGCACCAGAATCTGCAATTGCTTTCCAACTGAGTGGCCCCTAGCATATATTGGTGCATCGGTTGTTCTTCCCCAGGTGCATGACTTTATATTTCCCCTTGCTGAACTTCATGAGGTTCCTGGTGGCCCATTTCTCCAGCCTGTCAAGGTCCCTCTGGATGGCAGCACGACCCTCTGGATTATCAGACACTCCTTGCAGTTTTGTGCTGTCAGCAAAATTGCTGAGGGTACACTCTACCCCATCGTACTGATCATTAATGAAGATGTTAAAACAGGACTGGATCCAGTATTGACCCCCT
>VFFE01007146.1:2388822-2407269 GCA_008921705.1 Burhinus oedicnemus
AGGCCACTCAGCCTCACCTCCATCCCTGGAAAGATGATGGAACAGCCCGTTCTGGGCGTCATCTCAAAGCATCTGGAGGAAAAGAAGGTTATCAGAAGTAGCCAACATGGATTCACCAAGGGGAAGCCATGTCTGACTAATCTGACAGCCTTTTACAACGGCATGACTGGACGGATAGATGAGGGGAGGGCAGTGGATGTTGTCTACCTTGACTTCAGCAAGGATTTTGACACTGTCTCCCACAGCATCCTCATAGGCAAGCTTAGGAAGTGTGGGTTGGATGAATGGACAGTGGGGTGGATTGAAAACTGGCTGGCAGAGAGAGCTCAGAGGGTTGTGCTTAGTGTCACAGAGTCTAGCTGGAGGTCTGTGACAAGTGGTGCTCCCCAGGGGTCAGTACTGGATCCAGTCCTGTTCAACATATTCATCAGTGATCTGGATGAAGGGGTAGAGAGTACCCTCAGCAATTTGGCTGATGACACAAAACTGGGAGGGGTGGCTGGCACACCAGAAGGCTGTGCTGCCATTCAGCGTGACCTGGACAGGCTGGTGAGTTGGGCAGAGAGAAACCTCATGAAGTTCAACAAGGGCAAGTGTAAGGCCCTGCACCTGGGGAGGAATAACCCCATGCACCAGTACAGGTTAGGGGTTGATCTGCTGGAAAGCAGCTCTGTGGAAAGGCACCTGAGAGTCCTGGTGGACAACAGGATGACCATGAGCCAGCAGTGTGCCCTTGTGGCCAAGAAGGTCAAGGGCATCTTGGGGTGTATCAAGAGGTGTGTGGCGAGCAGGTCAAGGGAGGTTATCCTCCCCCTCTACTCTGGCCCTGGTGAGGCCGCATCTGGAGTACTGGCTCCAGTTGTGGGCTCCCCAGTTCAAGAAGGACAGGGAACTGCTGGAGAGGGTACAGCAGAGGGCTACAAAGATGATTAGGGGACTGGAATATCTTTCTTATGAGGAACGGCTGAGGGACTTGGGTCTTTTTAGTCTGGAGAAGAGAAGACTGAGCGGGGATCTCACCAATGCCTATAAATACTTAAAGGGAGGGTGCTGGGAGGATGGCACCAGTGTTGTTTCAGTGGTGCCCAGTGACAGGACAAGAGGTAATGGGCACAAACCTGAACGTAGGAAGTTCCATCTGAACATGAAGAGGAACTTCTTTCCTTTGAGGGTGGCAGAGCACTGGAACAGGCTGCCCAGAGAGGTGGTGTAGTCTCTGACTTCGGAGACATTCAAAACTCACCTCGACACTGTCCAGGTGACCCTGCTCTGGCAGGGGGGTTGTATTAGATAATCTCTAGAGGTCCCTTCCAACCCCTGTGATTCTGTGATTCAGGTATAGAATCCTGCTTGACAAAAGTGATATGAACACACCCACATGGGTTACAGACACACACTGGGCCAACATCAGTTCCAAGTGTTCCCAAATTAGGAACAGGAGGGGAACACCATCTCATGATTATACATCAACTCAATTCCTTCCTAATGTATAGGTGATTAGTTATTTCAGTGGCTCAGTAAATTTCTAATTATTTTCCTTCATGTGGTGCATCACCAAACTTAAGACCTAGACCCAGATATGAAATATTCATTTTGGGTTGGTTACAAACTGGTTTGGAATAGGTCTGTGTTATGAACAAACAATTTCAGACTCCTATTTTGCCTGGAACAATGATCCTTATTTAAGTACTCTGTTCAACTTGGCAAGATATTACTGCAAAATAGGAGATGGAGAAGATTCAGAAATAGTCAAAAAAATCCAAAAAATTCCAGCACCTTTTAATCAAAAACAGAATGATGAGGGTGACATACTTAAAACAATTGAAAAAACAATTTTACTAAGAGTTCAATATGACCTAAACATTAGCTTCACTGACTCGCTGCACTAAACTCTCTCTTACAACATATATCTCGAAGTTCAGATCATTCCTTTGTGCTCTGCTCCACTGACTCCATTTCCTTGTTTCCATGATGGGAATGTGCTTTAAAAATAGCATTGTTTAGCCCTTAGCTAAGACAGCTTCAGATCACCACAACAGATGCTTTCCTGAGCCGATGAGGTGAATTGCCATCACATTTTTCAGCTGATGGCATTGTATTTCAGCTTCATTAAATGAAGTTTAAGTAGCGCGAGAAAAGCCATTCCTGGGCTATTTCATGCTCCATATACTCTTCAGTGTGCTGTTTTTCACCAGCATTGAGAGAGAAGGTGAGGGAGAGAGGAAGCTGCTGTCACCACAGGCAGCAGGGAACGGGAGTGCAGTCTACCAAGTTACATGTAGTAGTGCTAATAAGCCTGCAGGAAAAGCTGGAGAAAGCAAAGCCCAAATAAATAAATGAATAATGTGGAACAGTGACTTAAAACAGCAAAAGTGGCTGTCTGTGTCAGAGAGGTTACAGTACAGTGGGAGCTAGTTTAAACAAGCATAGTGAATGCAAAAAATCTTTAGAAAATAAAAAAATTTGTGATTGGATGTTTAGAAAGAAGGAAAAAAAAAAGCTGCAAGAGCCCCTCTAATGCTGTTGCTGCTGATATGGCTTTAATTTTCCTTTGATACATGGAATATTGAACTTCCTAAACCTTATGAGCAATTTAGTAGCAACTTATTCTGAGAAAAACCTATGAGCTAGCCATATACAAATACTTTTAAAACAGCAAGTAAAACATGACTGCTTCGAAATAGAGTATATCAGCAATGAACAGATAAAAGCAAAAAACCCCAACCCTGTTCCCCTCTGCAAAGACATGGGAACTATGTAACACTCAGCAGGGTTTCCTTCAGGATTCTAACATGCATTTTTAACCCTTCTGAGATGAAGGTGTTAGGTAGCCTCCAGTTACTATCCAGTATTACATGTGATAGCTGCTTGGACTACATGTTCTTCTCAAAGACCAATTTTCATTTTTTTGCCTAAAGACTGCCTAGCACAATGCGCATGTAAGCATACACGGTGCTAAAATCAGATAAAACTGAGTGAAAAAAATGAAGATCTTTACTCTGTATAACATGCTCTCATTTTAAAATGTTAGCGCTGTAAATTAGAACAAGATCTATGAAGTGAATCTCTGAAAAACTAGACTAGGACAGCTGGCATATCTGATGTCCCATAAAAACCAGAACTTTTTCAGATATAACCATGCTCCAGTAGAAGTCTGAGTTTATATAATATAAATAAGTAAACCTCACTATTCCTTCTTTTTAAAGATCTTCTCTTTTTTTCTGTTAAATCTTGCTGAGTGGTTGCAAAATGAGCATACTTCTCCAGTGAGGAAATAAGTGATAATTACATATTTACAAGCATTTTTATTTGGAACAATTAACATTAAGAATGGAATTATAGCTGCTGTTTACTATTCAGGAGTTTATACTATGTCTGTCCCTAAGGTGTCTGGTAACTTTTCCACAGAGTAGCAAAGCAGTATGTGTTACATACAGCGTAGGTGGTAGGTAGCTCCTCATCAGCGCGTTGCTGGCTCAGCTTCCATTCACAAGACAATGGGATTTCTGACACTTTCTCAGCCATTATTAAGTCTCCAACTCCCCCTTTGTTTGTGCTCAGTTTCCTTTTCATTGAGTTTTTCCTTCCAAATCAAAATACTGTTGTTAGATTCTAAGCCACTGTATTCAAATTCTTTATTGCAGAAAAATTAAGTCAAAACTATTTTATTTCCTTTTTAAATCTTAAGAAATTTGCACCTGCCATGTTTTTTTCAAGTTTACCATAGGATCACTCAATCCAATTACTCTGTCTCATATCTATTTGCCTACAGTATTTCATTACTCAAGATACTGATCCAATTTACTTGTCTCTTTATGGATATGGAAGAAGGAGTAAGATGGAAAGAGAATACAGGATGTAACCTGTTAATTACACCAAAATGGAGTTTACCTACATAAAACAGCATCACTTCATTCACAAAGAAATTGCTACTTCCTGACAGAGTGAGTAGAATAAAGTCTTGTAGGAATCAAGACTACTGTATAGAAAATGAATATGAGATGACCGTTCAGTTTCTCACAGTGTAAGAACCAGTGTTAAGTATCAGGGTGCAAGTTAAAAATGTGAAAAAGGAAATGTAATTCAGTTGTGTAATCACTGGTCTAGAGTTGGAGGCCAATGGATTTTAAAAAAGGGATTAGTCAGATTAATGAAGGATAAGTCATTAGTGTCATTAGACTGATGATCTAAGGAAAAAAAGCAATCATGCAGAGGTCACTGCTCCTCTGACTGCTGGAGGTTAGGAAACTGTAAGGAGAGAGAAACGCTGTGTATCTAGTTCTTACAGTCTTCCCCTAATCCACCACAAGGGGCAATGATGAGAAACAAAATGTTTATCTATCTGGATCTTTTCAGTTTGGCTTAAAATATATTCTTAAATACATGATTCCTCTCCATTCCCAGAATCTATCTGCATGCTCACACCACCAAAATAGCTACATCCAGCTCTCTAGGTGACCAAAGCAGTCCTTTCACACAAGTATCAATTTAATTGACAGGTCAGTCAGAATTGGTAGTCAGTTTACGTTCAGAGAAGCTTTACACGGTATGTGCTATGAAGACGATACCTAGATCCTTTTCAGCAGCCAACAGGCTTCTAAATAAATAACCATTAAATTTGGAGTAGATGCTTCTATCCCACAGAGGAATGAACATGTAAATCACAACTTTCATTTTGGATCTTAATGGAATCTCTTTTAATAACTAAGAGGTGTATTTTCCTAACAAGTTATAAGATATCACACAAATTCACCAGGTTTCCACATACGGTCATATATGGCCAGTGCTAGGATTTTCTAACAAGGTTAAATTAGGAAAAACTGAAGCAGAAAATGTGGATTCTGCTGTGGAAAAAGCAATGTGAAATCAAACAGAACTAAAATGAGGAATCCAGAAGAATATCCTTTGCAGACAAGACAGAAAAGATTGCCATGTAAGTTTGACAGGACTGTGAATTTTAACCACTGTTCAACACATCTTTGACATTTTCCTGGCTCTTTGTATGCTTTGACCTAACAGAAAAGTGTCAATCTCTTGTCCTCGAAAGAATCTGCCCTGGGCAACTTTCTGATTATCTATTTAATTAGAACTTGGTTTACATACAGACTTCACGTGCAGACTTCACATATAACTCAGGAAACAATAGTCTAATTTTAACCCAAAGTTTCTCCTTTACCTTCTCTCAGTCCAGCATTTCACAGCTCTAATGTAACAACCTTTATCCAAGACTGTTACCAGAGAGAACTCTCATCTCCTTACCTGTTCTCATAAATCACCCTCAACAATAGGGCACGTCCTATAGTGGATTTTTTTTCATTTTTTTAGAGAAAGAATTAAAAATATTATCTTGCAAAACAAATTGAAATGCATAGCTCCAGATGCCTGCTTTTACAAAGGGAAGTGATGACAGCCATTAGCCCTTGCCTTGCCTTAGGAAAACAAAAGCAGTTCACCTGCCTCTGTGATTTCAAACACAAGGACATAACATACAGCTCAGGAAACCTGAGGGACAAGTTTCTGGGTGCTGAAGAATGTAGCAGAGAAGCATGCTTGGGTGTTTATCATGTTCCTGTATACTCTTTTGCAGATATCTATTACTGATCACTGTCAGGCTGTTGGGTTACATGGACCTTGTATGTTGCCTAGCACAGCCCTTCCTAAGTTCTTCGGGTAATCTTGACTTTAGTGAAGCCTTTGACACACTCTCTCATAACATCCTCATAGACAAACTGATGAAACAGTCAGTGAGGCAGATTGAAAACTGGCTGAACTGCTGTGCTTAAAGGATAGTGATCAGTGGCATGAACTCCAGCAAGAGGCCAATCACTAGCAATGTATCCCAGGAGTCAACGATGGTGGCCAATACTGTTTAATGTAATGACCAGGATGGGACAGAGGGCATCCTCAGAAAGTTTGCAGATAGTACAAAATTGGGAAGCATGATTGGTACATCGGGTGATTCTGCTGCCTGCTGGGCAGCTGTCTCATGTTCTTTCTGAAAAAGAAAGTCCTGCACCTGGTGAGGAATATGCACCAGTACAGGCTGGGGACACACCACCTGCAAAGCAGCTTGGCAGAAAAGGTCCTTGGGGTCTTGGTGGACAACAAGTTGAGCATAAGCCTCCTGGGCTGCATTAGGAGGAGTGTTGTCCCCTGACCAAGGGATGTGATTATCCCTCTCTACTCAGCACTGGTAAGGGAGCACTCTGTCCAGCTCCCTAGTATTGGGAATATATGGGAATACTGGAGCAAGTCCAGTGAAGGGCAACAAAGATGATTTTATCAATGCACATAAAAACCAAAGGAGTAGGAGGTGGTAAAGAGAACAGAACCAAGTTAGCAAACAGGACCCCTGAGAATTATTACCACAGAAAACAGATATTGCAGCACCGTTTAGAAAGGATACCAGATCCAGGAAGAGCCATACAGAGAACATGGTCAAGCAGGAAACTCAGAAAGATGGGATGAGGTGAGAAGAGAATAGCAGGGGGTGAAAGTAGGATATTAGCACAAGAGAGAAAACAAATGAAAAAGATGCAAGAGAGAGAACTATGGAGAGAATGTGAAAGCACAGACTGGATCTTGGCAAGAAACAAATTCATTGTTAAGTTACATTAACAGAAAATTTATCCATTATACAGAATTCTGCACGAGAAAAAAATGTTCCACTGGCCTGTATATAGTAAATATCAGTATTTTCACATCACACTTTAACCAGTAGTCCTTCTTTCAGCCTTCTTCTAGGGCCTTTACAGTATGAATAAAGCCATCAGACTAAGTGGCAAGAAGAATGAACGTTGAGCCAAGAAATGGCTCAAGGAAATCATCAAGGAAAATACTCTACCTGATGAATAAGTTAATGGGATCCACAGTGTCTTCCCTGCTCTGGATCATGTTTTGGTACACTTAGGCTGACAGGTGCACACAGACACATAGCTGTCTTGTCCATGTTTGTATCACCATGCATGAACTACAAGAAGTGCATGACATATCCCTCTAAATATTATAATATGGTTTCTGTTTCAGAGCTAGTTCATGTCCATCTCGGACAGCCTGTGAATGTTGTAACCACACTTGTAAATTTCTGTCCATAAAGACATACTTTCAATGTTATTTATCATATCCTTCAACTTAGCTTTCACTTTCCAATTTGTTTTAAGTAAAACAAATTATGTTTTTACCTCTTTGTCACTGCATTCACCTTTTCTTCTTCTTGTCCACTCTATTTTGTAATGATCAGAACCATATCCAATGCATCAGGACTCATATAAATTACCATAATCCAAATAAAAGGAATGTTGACAGATGAACCATGCATCAAACACATCCTGGACCAATCCTAGAATGCTCATAAACTATAATTGTATAAATTAACAATAAAAAAATATGACCAGCCTGCTAGGATCCTCTAACATAAAATAAAAAAAAATAAATATACACAAATATATATAAATCATTGCTGAAGTCAGTGACACAACCAGTCCCTCCATTCCTTTCATAATTATCTTCCAGGTACAACACAGTGCCCATGCCCAAAAGTCATGTTTCTTTGTACTACTTCCAGTAACTATTCAGAAAAAAAGAAACTTTCAACATGGGGCACAAATTCAAAGCATGAATGTAGATAGCAGGGATTGTGAAGGGTTTTGAAACAAGCACTTGAAACAGGTAAGATGTGGCAAGAACCTAGATGACCGTATCTTGACCGATTGCCCTGTGACATAGAAGCAACATATTACACAAAGGCTACTGAAAGAGAGTTCCCTGTTTCACCGGAACATTCCCTAGCAGCTCCTGCATTTGAGAACAGTTCTTTAATTCATTCTTTCAAAGAACAAAAATTCTACACCAATTTGCTACAATTTGTTCTGTAATGACATGTGCTTTAAGCAAGAGGTATTCATATACTCAATACATTATTCATTATAGTCCAGTCGCTGCCAGATTTGAGCTGTCTGTTCCAATATGCTCCTTTTTTGATATGCACCTGTAAATTTTAAAGTTTCAGCTTTCATTACAGCTGCTTCTCCCATGTTGATCCATGTCATACAAGAACCTCTTACCTTCACATTTTGTACCATCTTTACAAGAATAATTTATCTTTTCTCCTGCTACCATTCCTCTTCTCTCATATTAACTCTGATATTGCTGTTACGTAGATCATTAGAAGTGGTATCCTTTATAGCATAGCATATAGTACTTTTTCATTACTATCAGTACAAATTAACACCAATGCAAATTTTCCTTTATTTTTTCATCAGTGAAACTTTCTTTCTCATCTTGCTTTTACCTTATTGCCTTCAGTTATTGGTTTCAAAGTTCCCGTGTTCAAAGACGCCACAGTGTTTTAGTAAATCCCAGCCTTTATTTAACAGTCTGAAAGGAGGTTTAAAATCCTACCCTGATATCAAATTATAAAGTAGAGAACAAAACTGTAGTCAATTAATAATGAAGTGGAAAATTGTTTATTGGGCACTGTGCAGTTTTATCTTTGGAGCAAGGAGTGCGTATTCGACAACAAAAAGTAGTTTCTGGTATCTGTAAAACATTTATTGTAGGCATTTATACAATTTAAAAAACAAACAACTGAAAATACAGTCTGGGCTCACAAACACTGGAATAATGAAATATAGCTACTCTGTTGAAATTGCGAACAGCACCAGCAGAATACAATAGTATTCTCAGCGTGAAGAAAATAGAACCTGATTAAACTCTTGTTTCTTTACCTTTTTAGTACACAACAGAATAGCTCAATTACATGATCATCTCCTAATACCTTCCTATTATGGTCCAGTTTTTAATAAACAGGATAGACTACAGAAAAAAAAATTTTTAAAAGTAAGCTAAGTGCCATCTGTGATAAAGGGTTTTTTTATGTGCTACCTTATAGTATTCTTTTTCTTACAAAATTATTTGAATTACAGTAGTGCTGTAGATATCCAGGCTTTTAAAAGTTTCTCAAAGTGTATGGTGCTATAAAATATGGAATAGACAACTCAAGACTTTTCTTCATGTCATTCCATTTTATCAGTTCAAATGCCATTAGAATTGTCTTTACAAGTCTAACCCTAGTTTATTCCATGTATCTTATTATTTACTCACAGTGAAGCAGTAGTAAAAATAAATTTTAAATTATGATAATGTTTTAAAATGTTACATTTTTAATTTCAAAACCTAACTTCAAAACAGGCAAAAAAAAATAAAAAAAAGGATAGTTTACATATTTTCATCAAAACTTGCCAACATGTTTGTTTGTCAAATGCTTAGGAGAAAAATATCAAAAACAAAACAACAACTGACATCTACCTGAAATTAATATGGAAATTATCAAAACTAACCTGGTTTTGAGAAACTGGAGGGTTAGCTTTGCAAAGTTGTATATTTTGCCTTTCCTGAGTAAATCTCTCTTTCTACCCTCTTAAAGATTCATCAAGTTCTGAAAAATTACTTCAAATATATCACTGTATGAGTCCCTGTTTACTGTGATTTCCCCCCCAAACCATCAAACTGTATGTGAAAGTGTGTGTTTATGATACCTGGCCTTGCTTCCTATCAGAAAGCCAAGTCCTGTTCCTTCTTATGTGTACATCATCATCAGTAATAAATATTCTGCTGGACAAATTTCATTCTTGCTTTCATTCATGCAACCATCATGCCTACAACAGATTTAAAAGGGAGTAACACAAAGGAGAATTTATCTGTCAGATTGGAATTGAGTGGTTCTGCTGATATTTCATGAGAAAGAAAATGATCTCAATTCACTTTCATTGTTGTGCTTCCCAGGTAAGTCTGACAGGAGAAAAAAGAAAGAGATGAAACTAATTTTTCTCACTAATGTAAGCAGATCAAAAAGTATTTCCCACGTCACTAGCACCTGTCAGTCTGGGCCTGCTTATCACATTTGTATGGATTTATACGTGTCATTCCTTGTGTGGTAAGACCTAAACACTTTCTTGCATTAAAATATTTCGCTAAGATGAAATCAGTAAGAAATACTTGTATTTGTACTGTTTTATTTTTTTATTTGTTTTAACAAAACAATAAATTCTGTTTGGGATTCCTAAAAAACATATAAGGTCTTTCAGAACCATCAGGAAAATAGTATCACTCTTTGAAAAGCCAGAGTTTTTAACTAATAGTAATTGGTTAATTAATAAACAGATGTGATTTTAAAAATATCTACAATAATCAACCATTATAAATGGTTGGAGGGGAAGAGGAAGAAAGGAGGTAAACCAAAACTATCTTGAGTTCTTCAATCAAGTCATAGAATCATAGAATAGAATCATAGAATCATTTAGGTTGGAAAAGACCTTTAAGATCATCCAGTCCAACCATTGACCCTACTCTGCCAGGTCTGCCACTAAACCATGTCTCTAAGCACCACATCTACATGACTTTTAAACACGTCTAGGGATGGTGACTCAACCACCTCCCTGGGCAGCCTGTTCCAATGGCTGATAACTCTTTCAGTGAAAAATTTTTTCCTAATGTCCAGCCTAAACCTCCTCTGGCGCAGCTTGAACCCATTTCCTCTTGTCCTATCGCTAGTTACTTGGGAGAAGAGACCAGCTCCCATCTCACTACAACCTCCTTTCAGGTAGCTGTAGAGAGCAATAAGGTCTCCCCTCAGCCTTCTCTTCTCCAGACTAAACAATCCTAATTCCTTCAGCTGCTCCTGATAAGACATGTTCTCCAGACCCCTCACCAGCTTTGTTGCCCTTCTCTGGACGTGCTCCAGCACCTCAATGTCCCTCTATACTGTGGCGCCCAAAACTGAACACAGTACTCAAGCTGCGGCCTCACCAGCGCTGAGTACAGGGACACGATCACTTCCCTACTCCTGCTGGCCACACTGTTCTTGATACAGGCCAAGATGTCATTGGCCTTCTTGGCTGCCTGGGCACACTGCTGCCTCATGTTCAGCCAGCTGTCCACCAGGACCCCCAGATCCTTTTCTGCCAGGCAGCTTTCCAGCCACTCCTCCCCAAGCCTGTAGCGTTGCCTGGGGTTGTTGTGACCCAAGTGTAGGACCTGGCACTTGGCCTTGTTAAACCTCATGCAATTGGCTTCAGCCCATCGATCCAGTCTGTCCAGATCTCTCTGCAGAGCCTTCCTACCCTTAAGCAGATCAACACTCCCGCTTAATTTGGTGTCATCTGCAAACTTATGAGGGTGCACTCAATCCCCTCGTCCAGATCATCAATAAAGATATTAAACAAGCCTGGCAAGTCTGTAGACCCTTTCAAAGCAATTTACTTCCGCTTATTTATTAAGTTCTTGGATGGGGTGTGGAAATGCCTGAGGAGAAAACTCTGGATTTTAATATTTTAGATAAATAGAATTATGGCTACCCTCCTTTCTGGCCTTGAAATCTGTAATCTTTTACTTAAACCTGTGTCCTGCTGCAAGGGAACCTAAGTAGTTTGTTTCCTCATGAAGTTTGACACAGCTCAGCTTTATTGCAGTTCAAGTTCAAGCAGTCTGGAGTAGTTCTCGCATAAGTACACATAACATATTTCAGAGACCATAGCCCAGAGGTAAATTTTCAAGAGTGCTCAGTGCTATTACTTCAGGTATGACTCATGGACAACACTAGACCACAATGGAAATGCATTGGAATAAAGCCAGAATTTGTCAATTAAAGCCCTCTGGCTGTTAATGATTGAGATAGATACCTGTTTTAAGAGATGGATCTGAACTCCCCTTAGATTTCAGCAATGAGTTGGTCCTGCGGATAAACCATCAATTGACCCAGCAACCTAGATTCATTCCTATCTTCTTATAAGTCCAATGTGTAGAACACAGAATTAGGACCCAGTGGGTGTTGAACTGCAAGCTGTTACAACTATTGCTACTAAAATGAAAAGAGAAGAATGTACATAGCCATAAAGCACTTGTCCTGGTTTGAGGTAAAACAGGACCAATTTTGTTCAGTAACTTTACTTTTTAGCTAGGCCTCTTCTAACTGCTGAAATTAACAGCATGTTGTGCAGAAAACTGTTGGCTCTCAGAGTGATAAGACCCATGTTTATAGTTGATGCCAAGGAACGGTATGCAGAGAGGCTCTTGCTTATACTTATTGCTATAACAACCAAGGCCAATCAACTTTGTTACTTGCCCTGTTGGAGGGTCGGCATCAGAAAAACGTAGAGGGGTCACACCTGTGGAGAGGAGCGGACAGGACAGGTGACCCAAAACTGACCAACAGGGTATTCCATCCCATCTGCCTCATGCTCAGTATAAAAGCTGGGGGATCAAAGGGTCAGCTCTCTTTCTTCAATGGCTGACGTCCGAGAAGGACTCTGTCTGTTCGTCTGCTTTTCATCCCAATCCTGAATGCAGATCTGGAATCCGGTTCCCATCCGTCACTGAGTCCAGTCTGGGACTTCCCCAGTGCCTGCTGGTGATGTGATTGTCATCCTGGGAGCTTGATACAGCTTTGTATATATTTCATTATTTTCTTTTTATTTTCTTATTAATATTTCATTAAAGTAGTTTAGTTCCTTCTAAACTCATAAGTCTCTCTCTCTCCTGCCTCTCTTTGAAGGGAGGTATCTCTTGTTCTGCCTGATTGGGCCAATGTGGCCCAAACCACAACAGTACTACAGCTCCCTCAAACATCCTCCTAGCTTTAGTTCAAGGACTCAACAATTACAGAATTCCACCAGAAGAGACCCTGAGAGATCAGTGAATGCACCAATGTTATTTAAGTTTTGAACAAGATAGGAAGTTAAGTGATACTGCTACTGTGCTAAAACTCACCTCTAAATGTTCCAGCTTTCATGGGAAAAAAATGGGTTGGAAAAAATAAGAATGCTTTATCTAGCCTAATAAATACTGATTCAAAACCACAGTGAATACTTTGAATTATATGAGAGCTCCTGAATCTTATATTAATAGTATTCACAAATTAGAATCAAAAGTGTTTGATATTCTCTGATTTTAAAACACTAAGATAGGAAGTTCCCAATCTGCAAAATACTCAGGAATCAGGACACCAGCTTTTTCATTATACCCTCTATAAGGGGGAATCTTCAAGTAGAGCATGCCGTCTCCAGCGATTGTATGACACTGCAACTCCTGCCACTCGGCTTGCTGGAACATCTGACAGTCCTGATCCACATAGGCTGAGGAAACAGTTGGCACTGAAACAGATTGGCTGTGGCCGATTGCTGGAAGTTAAAGCTTCTGTACACAGGCAACCAAAGGTAGGATAGCATTGGGCCTCAGCCCGTCCAAATGCTAGTCCAGCATTTTAGCACAAACTTGTTTCCATCAGTAGTTTATGCTCCCTCTGAGGGGCTTACACTGAAGTGAAGGCATATATTCCCAGTTGCCAGCTCAGTGGGAGAACAACCTGGAAACAACATTAGCAAGGAATCAGCAAGATTCTCTAGACTCTCTTTGTCTGAGCCTTCAAAAAAAACATTTGTATTCTTTACTCATGTCCAACCACTGGACACTTTTACAGAGGCTCTTGACTTTTGGGACAAAGTAAAGTGGTATTGCGCTTCAGCACTATCCAGTGAAAATGTGGACAGGTCAAAGCAAATTTGATTATTGCATTTTAGTCTGATATATATGCCCCTAGTTTTTCCATCAAAGGAGAAATAAGCCAGAAACATCACTCCTCACACTTTCTCTTTTCCACACACAATGAATGTAGATAAAGTCAAAATAATTTCTCTGCTGCCTTGGACACTCAGATATTGTTAATCAGATCTCTTTCCTCCAAGCAAACACAAACATCTCTATAGCTTGTGTGCAATGAAGGCAATCTTCCTGTGCTTTCCCACTCCTTCTGCAAGGACACTAGACTGTTTAAATGAAGAAATGGCACAAGAATCTCTTCCAGACTCTCTCCCTGCAGCCAGGAACGAGTGCCTACTCTCCTACTATGTACAATTTAGATACCACCCTCCCGTCTCTGTGTACATCAGAGATTTTAAATGGGCAAGCACATAGCACAAAGCAGTTAAGCTGCCTAAAATCTCAACAAAGATTTAACAAATGGATGGCATGCAGAGAGGCTTAGCAGTACATTTTGAACAGGCTTAGGTGACAGAATCACATGTATAGACTGTTTTGAAGGAAAAGACAAACAAAAAAGCAACAAAACCTTCTTCCCTCACAGCAATGACTAGTCCTACAAAATGAAATAAATCCCTTTGAATAGACTGTGCAGAATTCAGAGCAACTGGAAAAAAAGTTCCTCAACTCAAATAAGTAAAGAGCATCCCCACATTTTCCAGAGACTGTAACAGACCTTTTCAAGAGTAGCTAATTGTCTTTGGCCAGGACTTAATTCAATAGTGTTCAAGGCCTGAGGGGAATTCCTAGTGCTAGCAAATTAAGATGTTGGTAATTAGCAGTGACTGGGCAAACCACCCTCTGTGATCATTGAAAATACCTCCTACAACACCCCAGTCCTCCCCAAGGAGAGACAAAAGGAGAAAATACGGTTAAATAGCATCTTGTCACTGAATTGCTTTGTTACATAAAGTGTAAGGCCTTGAGCAGTCCCAAAACATATGGTGCAGAGAACCTTGCTTAGAGTTTCATTTCCCCCTCATATCCAGTTCCTTGATAACTGCAGCTGTCGAGCTGGCCTGGGTCCAGCAAGTCCAGGGCAGCCTTTTCCCAGGCTGAATCAATCGCAAGGTTCACCGCAAAGTCCTAGCGCTGAACATGCTCTCCAGCCGGTGTCCTCCTTTTTTGCCAGAGTTTTCTTAAGCATGTCTTGCAGCTATTTAAGTATCAATGCCAGTACAGATGGAAACGGTTGGACTTCTCAAACTTTTCTGCATGTAGTTGGGCCTAGTGATGAAGCAGCTCATAAAAACATGCCAGATGAATCTGACTCTGTGATAACATTGTCAAATACACCACTGAAGTAAATAAGACTGAAGCTCCTGCTTTGCTGTGCAGAATGTAGGGATAATGTCATAATATAAGACTTACAGGTCCATCTGCTTTGTAAAAACAAAAATTTCAGTGTTTCCCCCCCAGTAAAATTCATAATAATTAATGGAGTAGACCTTGAACAATGTAGAAGTCTTTAGCAGACAAATGGAATTTTAAAGCTGCAAAACATTCATTAGTAAAGTCAATTTAGTTCAAAATCTGTTTCCAGAATACAACTCCTCTTGACAATCACAAAACACATTTCCCTCCATCACATCAAAGTAACTGCATAAAGGTTTTTTCATCACTGTAAATCAAAAACCTTGTCATTTCTGTATTGCTTCTTCCTTAGCCCAAAGCAACATTTTATATATTAAATGTATTTTATATCTGCATAAGTTATAAATACATTTGTTTATATACAGATACATAAAAATTATTTTTATACTGTGTACATCTGGATGCCTACAGATCTACTTATCTGCCTACAAAAGCACTTTTCACTTAAATTATTAGTTCCAGGATCCCTATTTTTATCCTGTTTCCAGGGAAATTTTACAGGGAAATAGTCAAAACTTTAAATCCAGGGAAACAGTGCAACATCCCAGTCTCACACATTCCTTCTCAGGGATTACACAGTCCCTCTTTGACATGAAAAGATGTGGTTTTGGTTCTGGCATAGAACTTAGGTTCAGGAAATCCACGTACAATTCTTTCCACTGTAACTTTCAATCACTCTCTGTAAACCACTCAGGATAACCGTTTTGAGTTGAACTCTCAAGTACTCTTTGAGACACACAAGTTTCTCTGTACTCACAAGGTTACAAACCATATAGTGGTATCACTCAGGTTCCCATCTGTAAAACATGGAATAAAATACTTGTTTTATTGTGTAGCCAAACTGCAAACATATTTCATGGCAAAGATCAGGGACAGGTTTTCCAGAAGAGACTGAAGGGAAGATACTCCTGTCTCTACTTAACGCCTCATGAGGTGATTTACCCAAGGTCACATAATATGGTTGCAGTAGAACAGTCCTCTCATACCTTTTCTAACTACGACCTAGGGGACTATCTGTTTCTAGTGACCATGCCTATGTAGTCTGTCAGTCTTAATTTGTAAGGTATTATTACCTTATATCATATCATAGAGCATAATTACCTAATGAACAACAAACAATATACAACTGTCAATATGAGCATCTTTTTAGTCTTTTTTTTTCTTTCCTTAGGCAACTCTGTTTTTTGATTCTCCTATTGAATAGCCCTGTCTGATTTGCTTGTATATATCAAAAGTAAAAAGATTTTTAAGTCTTACATGAAGTTCAGAAGCAGCACTAGAAACAGCCTGTTAAAATATATGACTTATGACAAACAGAAGAATGAGACAAATGAACCATTTTGTCAGCTTCCAATGTAGTCAAGTCTACTCTAGTCTTCAAAGGCATTCAGAAGAATTGCCCATTGTTGTGTGAAATTTCTTTAATGAAAAAACTTTAGTATTGTCTGTCCTCTATTACTCATACAGGGTGTTATTCCACAGACAGTCCGTCAAAACACATGAATTCTGGAAATAAGTAAGATGAGATCTTTCTGGTCTCATAAGTTAAATGAGAATTGCACTTGTATCCATATGGAGCAGAAAAGCAGACAAAAATAGCCACAGGTCCTATGAAACCCTTCATGCATGGGCCAGATTCTCAAGCAGAAATTAATATAGTGACACAGTCAGTGGTAGTAGATTGCATTTTAACCATAAAAAGCATTGTGCTTCCTTACACTGAAAACTGGAAGTACTGTTAATATATATAAAATTCAGAGTAACACATTGTTTATAGCCACCCTCTCTTAATCCAAGGGAGAAATAGTATTTATCTCACCTGAAAGACACCTCCAAATTTAATATCTGTTCAAAAAACATTGTCTAGACATCCACACACACTTGGCCTACAGGTTTCTTTATAGGAAGGTGTATCCCTTCAAGATCTCTCTCTAAATTCAATGCCATAATTTATCACTACAGAGGGAACTGGGGTGATAGTCCTAGACCAGACACTTGGTTGTATAGTTAACACTGAAATTAAAGAGTGTGGGACTGTCCTCATCTAACATTTGCTACCCACAGAGTAGTCCACATCTGATCTAGTAACCTTGAGTCACCAGTGAAGTCAGCAGAACGCTTCTGGTCCCTCCATCCCAACTCAAAGCAGACAAAATTACACAGATGATTCACCCTAATGCTGTCTATTACTTTCCACTGATAATAAGCAGAGCTGAGAGTGACTAGCTCAAATGTAGACGTTGTTGGTTTAAAGAACCTAAGATAAATCTCTTGACCAGAAATAAATCTCTGAAATATGTATTGCAACTCCTACAATAAAATCCAAGGATCTGTATGTGACCACAGAATGGCTTTATGAAGCAGAAGCAAAATGTAGAGATGCATACATTCAGCATTTCATTACTGACTTTTTCCATCAGTTTAATGACTGTTCTGAGCTGAAGAACTTCCCAAAGATTGCAAATTCAATGAGGCAATTAATACCTTGCACTGAAGAACAGTCTATGGAATTTGATTCCTTCTGCATCCTTCCTATCTGGGCCTGTAGTTGCATTTGAACTTTGTGAATCCAAAGTGAATTCTGGGCCTACTGAAGAGAATGGCACCAATGCCACTGACCTCAGCAAGTAGATATGCAGAGAAGTTCTGATTTCCCTGTTTTGCTGATGCATAGTCCAAGTTCCAGTAAAGTACTACACAATGGTGAGTTAAGGCATGACAGTAGACATAAAATCAGTAAACCCACTTGCATTTATAAGGTAACCAGTGGTTTGTGTTGCTGCTATGTCCTTGTACTGAATCCGGCTGGAATAGAGTTAATTTTCTTCATAGCAGCCCATATGGTGCCATGTTTTGGATTTGTGACTAAAACAGTGCTGGTATCACACCCATGTTTCAGCTATTGCCAAACAGTCGTCACACAGCTTCAGGATTTTCTCTGTTTCTCACTCTTTCCCCTCAGCAAGTAGGCTGGGGGTGGGCAAGAGACTGGGAAGAGACACAGAAGAGATAGCTGACCCAAACTGACTGAAGGGATATTCCATGCTATATAACAGCAATAAAATCAGAGGGAAGTCTTTCCAAAATAGCCCCTGTTCAGAGACCAGCTGGGCATCAATCTGCTGGTGGGAGGTGGTGAGTGTGTGCCTTTGCACCACTTTTTCTTTCCTCCCTCCTTTTTTTTCCTGCTTCCTTATTAAACTGTCTTTATCTCAACCCCAATTTTTTTTCTGACTTTTGCTCTTGTGATTCTCTCCTCTATCTGCTGCAGGGGAAAATAAGCAAGCAGCTGGTGAGTGCTTAGTTGTGGGACAGGGTCAACCTATCACAGTCTTGTAATCCTCTATAACCCCAAACTTGGCTCCTTTAATAACATATCATTTCAAGAATAATAGAAATAGACCAATCTATATACTGGACTGACCACTGACAGAACTAAGTAACAAAGCTTGATCAATTATAGAAAGCTCATTTTATGGC